>CM075816.1:12687950-12880450 GCA_037975025.1 Excoecaria agallocha | reverse complement strand
AAGACAAAAGCTTATAGAAGGATATGAAAAAATTTGGAATGTTAAACAAAAAATTTGTCAATTTAATAATCAGATAGCTAGATTAAAAGTTTATCTTATAGTTTATCTTATAGTTTATCATCATATGTTGCATGAAAACAATATATGTGATTGTAGAGATTTTGAGATTAACATAATATTAATAAATTTAATGTTAGATCTTTTTAAGGAATTAGTAAAACTTTAAATATGGATAGACTAAGAAAATATATAATTGAACTACAAGTTAGAATTAATAATATAATAGAATATAATAGAGCATTAGAAATTCAATTAAAATGATAATATAAAATTAAAAAAACTTATAGAAAATTTTGAAATAATCCCAAGTCATAATTTATACAAAAGAATAGAAAGATTAGAATTTATGATAAAAATAAATAATTCAAGGATATGATTTTTCAAAAATAAAATCAATAGAATACCTTTAGGTTAAAATTATGGAAAATATTAAAAGAAAAAATAGGGATATAGATAGGTTAATATATCAATTAAGAGATGAATTAAAAATACTTAGACCTAGATTAGCTAATTTAGAAAAAGAAATTTTAGTTATAGAAAATTTAAATTTACCTCTTTTTTCAAATTAGTATAGACTAATAGATAATATTAGATATATAATTAATAGAAATGAATATTTAATTAGAAAAATTAGAAAATAATAAAAAATCTATACCCATATGTTAAAATCATAAATAATAAATATACTCATAAGCTATAACTCTATCATAAATTAAATTATAGAAAACCTCGTAACAGCAAACCCCATAACAGCGATCCTCCATTTTTATTATCAAAGCCCGATGGGGGTAGTGTGTGTAGTCAGCCTTGGTTAAATTTTAAACCTGAGTTTCTTTAGGAATTCATTTTAAGTGAAGCGATTATAGCATTAATTGAAATATATACTTTATTAGAAATTTATCTTAGCGAAATTGAATTAGACTAGATCTTTATTAGATAAATATTTTGTTTAAGATATCCATATAAGTATATTTAGTTGAGATAAATTTAGAAAGAATTTGAGACTGTACTTGGAGCGATGAAACGTTGGTCAGCCCTGAAGGCCTAGCATTGGTCAGCCCTTTGGTAGCCGAGAATAGCGTGTTGGCGGTCTTGTTTGGCTGGGTGGTCCCGTTATTCACACAAGTTTCATTCTTAACTTATTTTTAAATTTATCTTAATTAAACACACTTAGATGGATATATTAAATAGAATATTTTTTATTAAAGATTTTAGATCCGGTTCAACTAGTGAAGATAATATTAGAGAAATGGATGAAATAAATTCAGTAGAAGTAACTATAGAGAAGGTAGAGAATGATTTATTTGATTGGACTATACCTAAACAAGATATTCGAACAATATATTCAATAGGTACTTTTGAAATTTTTCATGACTATTCTATAAAACAAACTGAGCAGACAATAGCTATTAATCAAGAACACAAAACTATTCAATTGTTATCAGAAAAAGCAATAAATGAACATAAGAAGAAAAAATATAGATTTTTGCATATAGGATCAGTACAAATAACAATAAAGCCTTTATTCAGACTAGGATTAAATACTCCAGTTTTAATGTATTTAAGAGATGCTAGACATACTAATTTCTTTAATTCGTTATTAGCAATGGCTGAAACTAACTTAGCTAATGGACCAGTATATTTTAATTGTTTCCCAGGATTTACTATTAGTTTTATATGATTTAAATATATTAGATACTTTAACTTTAACTGTTAAAACAAAAAACTTAAAATTTAAAGAGAGTGTTAGAGCAATAGCAGTAATATATAGAATATATTATAAAGTAATGTCTACTATCATAAATCCTAAAACTAGAAAATCTTTTAAAAGAAATGAAACTTTATTATTTGAAGCCAATAAAGTACATTCTAATATTCAAATACCGAAAAGACTTAAATGGGATGGAATTACTAGATCAGAAAATTGGGAGCTAAAAGAAATATGTGAACTAAGACCAATTAATTTTAATAATCAATTTTCAAGAATTTTAGAACATAGTGATGGAACTGTTCAAATAGATTTTTCTTCAGAAAATAATCCGTCGAGTAGTTTTTCAACTTATTCAAATAATAGACCTTCAATACCTAGATCATTATCTGTAAAAAATTTAGAATTAAGAGGAGTAGATTTTAATACAAATATTTCAAGACCATTATATACGGAAGAAAGAAAAAGTGAATATTCTGTTAGTCCCACTAAATCTCAAATGGAAACTTTTTTTCAAATTAATCAATAAAAAATAAGATGACTAATTTTCAAATAAACAAAGAATTTTTAAGAAATAATTTAAAAGCAGAATATAATAAGCAAAAAGCATAATGGTATTTTAATAACTTTTCTCAAGCAGAATTAAATAATTTTAGAAGTATATGGTATAAAGAAATGGAAGATAAGCAAGTAAATATTCCTTTATTTTTATGGGTTGAAAATTATTGTTATTATAATAATATAGATTATCCATTTCAAGCGAAAATAAATGTATCTTCAAAAATAGGTAAGCAATGGGATACTGTAGAAGGACACTCAGTAGTAGCTATACATCCTCCCTTAGAATGTATTAAAGTAAAAAATAAAGGAAAAACTTATTTTGTTGAACCATTTAAAGACATAAAATTAGAAAGTAAAGACGTAGGAAAAGATTTACAACACGTAATATTACAAAATAATTTTTCAAATCAAATATTAGATACTATAGCAAGTCAGCTAAATAGAGTAGAAGAAATAGTGCAAATGCCTAAACCACAATTAGAAATAGGTCAAACATCAAAATTAGTAACAAAAAAACCACCCATTAAATTAGAAACACCTTTGTTTAAGCCTTTTGAATTTTTCCCAAAAGCAACAATAAATCTAAAAGATGAAGATCCCGTATTAAGAAAAATAAAAGAAAGACTGGCAAAGTTAAGCATTAAGGATAAACATATTATGACTATAGATAAAGAGGTTACATTAGAATTAGAAATTACATCTGTAACGCCCCGACTTTGAGTCGATCGAAAATATTTCTAATTTGTGAAATTATATTTGATTAAGGTGAGCAATGGTAAAATTTTATCGAGAATTTAGGTCGACTAATCTATTATTTGTAACTCTTGAATTAGTGATGTTAAATTAAAATGCATTTTAATTTCCAAAATCACAATTAATAAAAGCAAAGTATATAATAATAATAATAATAATAATAATAATAATAATAATAATAATAAGTAAATATCTTAGTAGATTCCTTCTAGAAGAACTATTTTAGACCACATAAAAAAAAAGAAAGGGAAGGAAGAGAATCGGAGGGAAAGGAAGGAAAGGTCGGTTAAGGCATTGAACACCGACGATCATCCCTTTTGCTGCCACTCCTCCCTATTGCCGATCACAGTAGTGGCGTGCTTTACCTCTGGCATCAGAGGCGTCGCGATTTCTCCGCTATCATTTTTGCTCCCTCTTTAAACTAGTGGCTTTCTCTTCCCTCACCGACGACGGCGACTGGCATCACGACCCTCACCAGAGGACTCCTAAGGGTGAGGCTAATCTTTCGGTCTCCACCATCGCTCCCCACTCGCCGGCAGTGCTTGGATCGAATCAGAGATAGCTAGCGATTCAAGGTTGAATTTCGGTTAAATGGGATGGCGCCTGAGCATGTGGTCACCGGCAGAGGGGTCTTGAGGCTCTGACCTCCACGGCGACAGCAGTGGTGTGCCTCCGACGAAGCTCCGGCGAGCCTCTGGTAAGTCTCCGATGAGCGAGATGGTTGACGAAAAATGAAAAAAATCGCAAGAAATAGGTATGTGACTACCAAATTTATTTTCAATTAACTCAGTAGATAAATCTTGAATTTTTGTTAGGAATTTCCATTAGAATCAAATAATTGATTTTATGCATTTTAAATCACATGGTGTATCCGTTGACACAAAAAAGTGATAGAATTGTTGCTTAAATACTGATATATGATGATTGTGCTTACTGTTGATCTTTGCTGATTGAGAAAGTCAGTTGCAGGGTTATTGTCAACTGTATCTGTGTTATTATTTAACTAGAAATGAAGGCATAGAGATGTGGATATTTTAGATGCATTGGAAAACCTTAATGATTTTAATAAAATAAAATTGAACATTTAAGCATGTTAAACTTGTTACAGTGTGAATTATGCATAAGCTTTATTTTTATAATGATAAATCTTTATAGTTGTAATATTGGGTAATTAGCTGCTATAAGTTGCTTTAATTGGTCAATTATAAATGAGAATGTATAATATCCGATTTAAGTTATTATAGGGGTCATTTAAGCTAAGTTGGTTGTACAGACATAAGAGTTAAACTTTCTACTTAATGAATTATCAAAATGCATTTGTGTTTGGAATTGAATGCTATTGACTTTAGCTTTGCCGGTTATGGCCTGGCCTTAGGAACCTAAATATTTGCTTAATTATGTTTCTAAAATTGTGATATACACAATGTGAACTGTAGTAAAGTTGTGGCTGGTATCATGTATGATTAGGACTTATTTTTATACTAATAAATATATCTGCATCTACATTCGGGAACCTAACTAGAATTAAAACTTGTGGCAAATGGATTAATGAGTTGCCATATATATGTATATAAATACATATACGGGTGTACGAACTTTGATATCTTCGTTGTGAACTATATGCTTGATATGTTTGAGTCAAGTAAAAATCCAATCGAGATACAGAACCATAAATATACTTACTTAAATTATGAGGTCTAAATGACCTTATTATTTTAATTATAAAAAGGTGATTCTTCTTGGTTGTTTATACTTTATTGTTTTGTGTTGTGTTATTATTGTTAGACTTATAAATATAATAAATAAACGTATTGTATAAAGTATATATATATAGATGTAGAATTTGAGTTGAGTGATCTCTTGATGCTAAGATATAACTATGTGAACTAGAATGATTGTATAATCAATGATTAAGAATTTCTACTTCATGCATGACTTGGACAATATGACAAATGAGAAATCTCCAAATTGAATGATAAATTGAGTTAGAAAATATTAAGTGGAGCATTATGAGGCTATGACAACAAACGAAATTGAAGTGAAATAAAGAAGTAATCATGAAGAAATGGAATTGTTAAATAGTGATGGAATGTATTATACAAATGTTAAATGGAGGACACTTAACACATATGTAAATATAATTGGGTATAACTACATATTTGCAAAAGTGTTATAATTGGGTATGTTTGAGAAATTGAGAATAAAGGTGAAATTGAAATATGTTGCCCTTAGTGTCAGTGGGAAATCTAATTCTTTGAATAGTATGGCTAGCCATAGAAATTTATTCTGCGGGATACCATGAGTTTATATGATAGTTGTCATCAGAAATGACTATGATATATGAGATTGGATAGTTGGCATATTATATGTATCAGTACTGGGGTTTTGGTGTCACACCTAGTTGTGGGATCCCTCCAATACACCGTATTTACGTACCGTTTATCCAGTACGTGGTTGTCCACGACTAGGGGCAAAAATGGTAAATTTTATATAGAAACCGGAACAAAAGAGTAATTATAACCATTTAGATACCATAAGTATGCTTATCTACTTTTTAATGTTAAATGTGATTATGAGAATATTTGAAATTAATGAGTGACATATTAAATTAAGTTTAATTTTTTTATATGTTTAATTTTATTAGCCAATGATCACAATTGATTGATTGGGTTTAGAAGGCATCAAATTGGGTATAAACAAGAGAAGAACTTTAGAAAAGTGATTATATGCGCTTATTAACGGTTTAATCATGCGATTAAAATTTGAGCAAAACAAGTTAGTATTTGATGAGTCATTGGACTATAAGATTTAATTAGTTAAATTTTTATGTTTTATGATAAATTATGTAATGCCTTATAACATGTAATGTAACAAATATTTGAATGTTGTACACATAATCACATGTAAATAATTAAGGCTTTTATATCAAGTATTGGTATATTAGTATGGGCTGACATCTAAATTGAATACTTACCCAAGTGGTCAATGACATAAGAAATGAATATATAAATATATATGTGTATGTGCAAATTAAAGAAACTAGTTTATTTATTCATCATAATTTGATATGAACAAATTATAAAGTGTTATTTGAGGCGGTAATATGGGTACATTGCAAATCAGGAATGTGGAATTATATGGTTGATGATGATTACATTTAAAATAAGAATTTGCTAAAATGTAATATACATGCATATATTTTGATACCAATCATGGTAGAACATATGACAAAATAACCTATAGATATAGATGAGAATATTTAAATATTATTATGAAATTATACCTTATTGATTATAAATCTAATAAGATTAAGTGCAGTATAATAAATGATCTGTGGACATTGAAAAGTATGATTAAATTGAAATATTATCGATGATAACATGTATATATATATATATATATATATATATATATATATATATATATATATATATATATATATATATATATATATATATATATATGCATTTTGTAAGTGAAATCCTATCTTTTTCTAACTGATCGATGTTTTTATATGCTCTAGTAGCTGGAATTGGTAACCTTAACACGGCTTGTGAATTAGCATATGCATGTATGAGACTTATAAATGTATATTCATATTATATCATTTGAGAAGTAAATTTGGTAGTCACCTCTAAGCATATAGCTTAGCGCGTGATTTTCTCTGTGCGTAGGTTGATTCGTTATTCTACATCCTCAATGATAATGAAGGAACCTTCATAGGTTGCTGCAGCTAGAATGGTGGATGACCTTGGAGGCGAAGCAAGTGCTTTATATTATTTATGTATTTTGAAATTGGCATGTAAACAGGTAGTAACATTAATATAATTTAAGTGTAGTCTTGTAAATGTTTAGTTAAGGTTAAATTTTATGCTAGCAATACAGATACTACAGATAAGTAATCATATTTTGTATAATCATTATTATGAACAAAATATTTGAGTATTGAGACACTGATATAGTGACAGATTGATTAGCTTAATTAATTACTGAGGAGGAAGGGAAGATTTGTGTTGGAGTTTGCTTGGTGTGTGGTGATATAGTTAGACAATGTTAGAAGTGTTTTTATTTCTTTTTCTACAGGAGGCTGTCAATATTTAGGGGAGATTTTGCCGAAATTTTTTAAAAAATTTAAGAGTAAAGAATCTAGAACTTTAATGATGTAAGTATAAATTATATTAATTTATTGACATTCAGAGCAAATACCAGTTTGTGACATCCGTATCCGGTTTGTTTATCAGACCGGGTATAGGGTGTTACATTAATGGTATCAGAGCCCGGTTTAGGCAATCCTAAGGTCGGAGTGTGTATGTAAGCAAAGAAATTATTACAAGTAACTTATGTACATGCCATATGGAATGAGTGAATTTCAAAGGGCAAGTTTGTTGTTATCAGTTTCCTCAAATAATTTGAGTATAAATAAGTAAGTTGGTGATTGAGGACCAGAGTTAGACTCTTAGTTACCTCGATAGTTATGAGCTAACGCTTCTGGGTGATTTCGTTAACCCAGCTAGTATATACCGCCACTAATATTATGCATCAGTCATTCATGTGTACATTTGTATTTCTGTCCATGCATAGACATACGACATACATACAGTTCAGTCATGTGGCCACATGCGTCATAGTATACATATGCATTTGTTATTGCATAGTCATACAATTATATGCTTTGTATTCGATTTCGTTAATGGCAGTTTTGTTATACTAGTATGGGGTTATTGTAACACCTTTATACCGCCGTACAGTGTACGCGATAATTGGATGTCAAACCATACATGAAACAGTGAATTTTTTTTTCTAACAGCACCGATAAACATACTTGTACATAGATACTTAAAATATAATCATTAACCGCATATCTGTGTCTCAATAATTAACAAATAAATTTTTTATACTATAAACATATATTTGCACAGTAACTATATTTTTTCATACCTACATATACATGCCAAATCTAGTTCCTATCTTGCTCCTTTTCTTGGACTTGACTACTCCTGCAACACCAGCCAATGAAATCCTATCGTCTTCATAACCTGCACGCAGTCAACAAACTACGCGCTGAGCATCGAAACGCTTAGTGGTGGATACGTATCCCAAACTTTTCATAATAAATCACAAAAATACACATACACACTTGCATGAATTTACTCATATGTACATTCATTCGATATGCATACATACATAGCATATACATACGTTCACCTACCTATACATCCACATCCTTTACATACATATATATACCGTACATGCATACATAACATATCATACCTGCATACATATACATATCATACATGCATACATATACATACATATACATGCATACATATACATATCATATACATATCGTACATATTCACTTACGTATTTCTATATACCCATACACACATACACGTATACATGCATTTCATTTACATACATTACTCGTACATATACATATCATACATATTCACTTATGTATTTCACTACACCATAACATTTATTTTAAATTCATTTAAAAGTTTTAATAAGCATAATATACTATTAAAATCTATTTTTTAATTTAATTTAAAACTTTACTTAATTTTTCAGTTTAGTCCTTTAACTTTTCATTTATTTCAAATTTACCCTTTTTATACCTTTACTTACCAAAATGCCCTTTAATCTCTTATTCTCTCATTTTAATCTATTAATTGGCTTATAAATTACCAATTAATCCTTGTTTTAACTTTTCATGTAAAATTACATTTTTATCCTTTAATTTTACAAAGTTGACTTTTTATACAGTTAGTTGATCAAATTACCATTTTAGCCTTATTAATTCTTTTCTTCTCACTTTTACTTATTAAATTCATCTTTTAAAAAAATTACCTTTTTACCCCTAAACTTTTTAACTCTTTCATTTTAATCTTTTTTCATCTTAATTTCAATTTTAAATTTTCTTTTACACTTTTAACATTTTCTTATCATTATGCTCCTAGTACAGACCCGACAGAAAACTCTCAAACCGGATATAAGGGACGTGGACCCCACAGGGCCACAATAGAATGAGAAATGACCTCCAAGAATCATTCCTCATATAACATATGAACATATGACAATACGTATGATATATACTATGGAGATCAATAATCCAACCATAGTAAAGCAAGTCGCCATGACTTGCACCGCGATACAGATATTTCTATGGTTAGCCAATTATATCCTGCACTAGATTTTACTGCCTGACTCTTTCTAAGGGCATATATTCACTTACTTTTTATTTTATTATTCAATTATTCATTCTTTACAATACTTGTCATTACTTATCATTTCTGTAACATTACATTTGCAGTCTATCTTCTTTATACAATTAGTGAATTATTTCGCAATAATTTACCATTTAATCAAAAAATTATGCAGTATTTCATCATTATTTCATATTTTTCAAATAAATACCTAACTAAAATTTATTTCAATAATATTCGTTTAATTCCCATAAATTCTATAAAAAATTATGGACATCAATACTCACTTGTACTATCATTGTACAGCTTAATTACATTAAAATAACTAAAGATTTCATAGTCTTCCTTTTACCTTCCATTCGGCCATAACTAAAAGTTCACCATATACATACATAATACATACATTATTAAGCATATATTAAATTATACACTAATTTTATTTAATACTATATTTCGTGTAATATTATTATTTATAGTTTTATTTATTTATATGCTTCTCATATATAATTTACTATAAAAATTATAATCCCAAATGCTTATTTTACTAAATCTATCACATTATTTCTATACTAATTTTAATGTTATTATTATTAATTATTCACGTTTTAATTCATTCATTATTTACTACATTCATTAGTTTCTTTAATTCATTTAATCACTATAACTTACTCAAATCACTCTATGCATAATTAAATATCACGCTAATTACATGTAAATTTATTTCAATTGAAGTCTTTTCCATTTTCATATATACCAATTTGTCTTCTTCCATATAACTTATGTCATATACAAATTTATATTATTTACCTTTGAAAATTTGCATTTCCTTAGGTATTTAATTAACATTACTATGGTTCTTATATTTGTCCTTTACATATATATAATTTATTAAAATAATCATGTATATTATGTACGTACATATTTAGTTTATTATTGTCATATTTATTACATGCTTGCTCATACATTCATATATACATACATATTTACTTACATTCATAATCATATACGTACATATTTGTCTACCTACATCTATACACATACACGTACATACACTTATACATATACATATACGCATAATTTTATACATATATTTAATTATTAAACTTATTTATTCTCAATAATTATTTTCATTTTGCTTATTACTAATTATTTTACATATTAATTCTTAAATTAACTAAATTATCATTTAGTCTTACAATTTTTATTAAATTATGATTATGCCCTTTTCTATCAATTTATTTACCAAGATATCATTATTTATCTAATTATCATTAATTCAATATTTACTTGTAAAATTACCATTTAATCCCTAAACTTACTAAATTACCATTTAGTCCTTAAAATGGCTAATTCACTCTTTAGTCATTCAATTTCTCATAAATTACAAAAATATCCTTTTATTTTATTTTATTTACAAAATTGACATTAATCATAAATTTTACACTACTAATTCCTTCTTTATTGAAAAGTTTCAATTTGATCCCTAAACTTATTTTCATACCTAATTCTTATTTCAATTATCATTTTCTTTTTTCAATTTAATTTTAATTCATTTTAACTCATTTGTTCTTCAATATTTGATAATATTTTACTTTCGCCCCTAAACTTATAATTCTTTTTCATTCCTTTTTATTTTCTTTTTATTCCAATTAATTAATTAACTTATTTTATAACTATTTATGCAATAAATTCAATTTATTTTATTAAAATTCAATATTTTCCACTATAACATAGTATGAAATTTAACTTAAAAATATTCTAATTAATCCCAAAAATTCCAACTAAATTTGTATAGCACTAAAATTTCATTTACATTCATTTTATGCCATTTTCTTCACAATTTAGCCAACATAAACCCACACACACCCATACTCCATTCGGCCACACAATCCCTTGAACATTTCAATTTAATTCTTTAAATTAAATAACACTACACATCGATTAAAATCTCCAATTACACATATATATCATTATTTTTAATTTACCATACATATTCACACATAACTACACACATACATAAATAAATTTTCATGTAAAAATTATGGAAATTGAGGGATAGAGTATCCACTAACCTCAAATTTATTTCTTTCACACCTTGGTCCTTACTTCCTCCATTTTCTCCTTTAAAAGCTTTAATTCCTTCAATATTTTCCTATTATGGCTGAAATTTCAAGGCAAGAATCTATCATTTTCTTGCTTTCTTTGCTCAATATAACTACAAAATATTACTCTACAACCTTAAATCTATCTATACAAACTCTTAAATCAAATTAAAACTTCCATTCCTACATACCTCACTTTTGAGATACCAACTTTTTCTCTCTTTTTCTTGCACTTCCAGCAGTTTATTTGGCTTTTTGAGGCCTCCAAAAGCTTGTTAAGAGGCTGGAATTGACTTGAGAGGGCTTGATTTGGTGGAAAATTAGCAAAGAAAGGAGAAAATCAAGAGAAAAACTAAGGGAAAGCCATTCGGCCAAGAGAAGAAGGAAGTGTGATCGTGAAGACTAAAGAATTCTCTGGAAAATTGGTGAATTTTAAGGTATTTATAGGCTGATTTTGGGTTGGACCTGGTCCAACCAAATGGTCCAACCAAATTTAGGCCTATTTATGCCTTTTAAGCCCAATAAGCTTTCATAATTTATTTCTCTCACTTTCAAAACTCAATTTCACTCAAAATTGATTTCATAATTCTTAAAATAATATATTGACACTTTATGAAAAATTTTAGCTCAATCGAAGTCCGTTTTCAGTCTGGCTCAGTTCAACCAGTCCGATTAATAAATTTTTGATGTTTCAAAAAATTAATTTTTTTCCACCAAATTATTTTTCATCTCATAAAAGGCTTAACTGAAAATTTCTGTAATTTTTAAAGATTATTTGCTATTTTTAAAGCCCTGGTCAAATTATAGTTGACCGGTTACTATTTAAACCGAAATCATTATTTTTCTCTTACTTTTTGAGGTCAAATATCATTAAAAATACTTCTAAAATTCTTAAAATATATTCATTAGACTTCATGAATATTTTTGAGTCATTCGAAGACTATTTTTCGGTCTAGTTCATTTTTACCAGTCCGATATTCCAATTTTCAAAGTCACCGTAACATCAATTTTTTATTACCATATGATTTCACATCACATTTAATGTAGATCTAGAAAATATGATAATTTTTAAAGATTATTTGTTATTTTTAAAGTTTCAGATAAGTTCGCAGTTAACACAAGCATAATTTTAACTGGAACCGTGACTTTTTTTCTTAATTTTAACTTTTAATGGTCCATTTGACCTTATTTTCAGTCCAAATTATATCTTTGGATTTCATCTAACTTGCTCTTTCCAATGGTCCAATAAAATATTTTTCGGTCCAATAAAATATTTTTCGACTCAGGGAGATACTATTCACCCCAATGTCACTATTCACTATCGAAAAGTACTATTTCCAACTAGCCTAGTATTTGGGCCATTACAGTTATAGCTGAAATCCAGCATAAATTTTGTCAGTTACGATGAATAAAGGCCTCATTGAGATCGAAGAAATGTTTGATTTCTATTAGTTATTGAATCATTCAAGAATAGACAGTAAACATGGATCTTTTCTTAATAAGGAGCCTATGTACAGAAATCAAATATCAGAGTTGAACAACAGAGATCAGAATAGCCAAGAGTTTAGAGGAGCGATGTGGTTAAGTGATAAAAGGGATTAAAAAGCAGTAATAAAAGATCAGTTATCATGAGACAGAAGATGCGAAGACCTGTTAATTGATAAAAGACTACTTACATTTCGGGTCAATGAAGTAATCAATTAAGGAACAAACATATGCTCTATTATAGTGTTGTGAACATATCATGATGTAGGGAAATATGAGTAACAGTAACTACAGTTTCGCTATTCAGATAAATTTTGAGAACGAAATTTTATTTAGTGGGGGAGTATTTTAACGCCCCGACTTTGAGTCGATCGGAAATATTTCTAATTTGTGAAATTATATTTGATTAAGGTGAGCAATGGTAAAATTTTATCGAGAATTTAGGTCGACTAATCTATTATTTATAACTCTTGAATTAGTGATGTTAAATTAAAATGCATTTTAATTTTCAAAATCACAATTAATAAAAGTAAAGTATATAATAATAATAATAATAATAATAATAAGTAAATATCTTAGTAGATTCCTTCTAGAAGAACTATTTTAGATCACATAAAAAAAAGAAGAAAAGGGAAGGAAGAGAATCGGAGGGAAAGGGAGGGAAGGGTGGTTAAGGCGCTGATCACCGGCGATCATCCCTTTTGCCGCCACTCCTCCCTATCGCCGATCACAGCAGCGGCTTGCTCTACCTCCGACATCAAAGGCGTCGCGATTTCTCCACCATTGTTCTTGCTCTCTCTTTAAACTAGCGGCTTTCTCTTCCCTCACTGACGATCGGCGACGGTGACTGGCAGCACGACCCTCACCGGAGGAATCCTAAGGGTGAGGCAAATCTTTCGGTCTCTACCATCGCTCCCCACTCGCCGACAATGCTTGGATTGAACCGGAGACAACTAGCGATTCAAGGTTGAATTTCGATTAACAGGAATGGTGCCTGAGCGCGTGGTCACCGGCAAAAGGGTCTTGAGGCTCTAACCTCCACGATGACAGCAGTGGTGTGCCTCCGACGAAGCTCTGGCGAGCCTCCGATAAGTCTCCGATGAGCGAGACGGTTGACGAAAAATGAAAAAAATTGCAAGAAAGAGGTATGTGACTACCAAATTTATTTTTAATTAACTCAGTAAATAAATCTTGAATTTTTGTTAGGAATTTCCATTAGAATCAAATAATTGATTTTATGCATTTTAAATCGTATGGTGTATCCGTTGACACAAAAAGGTGACAGAATTGTTGCTTAAATATTGATATATGATGATTGTGCTTACTGTTGATCTTTGTTGGTTAAGAAAGTCAGTTGCAGGGTTATTGTCAATTGTATCTGTGTTTTTATTTAACTAGAAATAAAGGCATAGAGATGTGGATATTTTATATGCATTGGAAGCCCTTAATGATTTTAATAAAATAAAATTGAACATTTAAGCATGTTAAACTTGTTATAGTGTGAATTATGCATAAGCTCTATTTTTATAATGATAAATCTTAATATTTGTAATATTGGGTAATTAGTTGCTATGAGTTGCTTTAATTAGTCAATTATAAATGATAATTTATAATATCCGATTTAAGTTATTATAGGGGTCATTTAAGCTAAGTTGGTTGTACAGACATAAGAGTTAAACTTTTTACTTAATGAGTTATCAAAATGCATTTGTTTCTGGAATTGAATGTTGTTGACTTTAGCTTTGCTAGTTATGGCCTGGCCTTAGGAACCTAAATATTTGCTTAATAATGTTTCTAAAATTGTGATATACATAATGTGAACTGTAGTAAAGCTATGGCTGGTATCATGTATGATTTAAGACTTATTTTTATACTAATAAATATATCTGCATCTACATTCAGGAACCTAACTAGAATTAAAACTTGCGGCAAACAGATTAATGAGTTGCGATATATATGTATATAAATACATATACGGGTGTACGAACTTTGATATCTTCGCTGTGAACTATATGCTTGATATGTTTGAGTCAAGTAAAAATCCAATCGGAATACAGAACCATGAATATACTTACTTAAATTATGAGGTCTAAATGACCTTATTATTTTAATTATAAAAAGGTGATTCTTCTTGGTTGTTTATACTTTGTTGTTTTGTGTTGTGTTATTATTGTTAGACTTATAAATATAGTAAATAAACGTATTGTATAAAGTATATATATATATAGATGTAGAATTTGAGTTGAGTGATCTCTTGATGCTAAGATATAACTATGTGAACTAGAATGATTGTATAATCAATGATTAAGAATTTCTACTTCATGCATGACTTGGACAATATGACAAATGAGAAATCCCCAAATTGAATCACTACAAGAAAAATCCTAATTTCCACGGAAAATTACCGACGGAACATTTTTCATCGCTAATTACCGACGGAAAAATTTGTTCCGTAGGGAAAATTGTAGACAAAATTCATATTCCCGACGGAATAAATAATCCGTTGTAAATAAAGGAGGAAAATTATCCCTCCAAAATCTACCGACGGATATAAAAAATTCTGTCGTTAAATTGGCGCCAATTTTCGCGCCTTAAATAGGCCACGAAATTTACCGACGGAATATTATTTCCGTAGGTAATTTACCTACGGAATATTAATTTCGTCGGTAATTTACGACGGAAAATTTATTCCGTAGGTAATTTACCGACGGAAAAACTATTCTGTAGGTAAATACCGACGGCAATAATGTTCCGTAGGTATTACCTACGGAACATTATTGCCGTCGGTATTTACCTACGGAAATAATATTCCGTCGATAAATTACCGACGGAAAATATATTCTGTTGTAAATTACCTACGAAAATAATATTCCGTCGGTATTTACCTACGGAAATAATATTTCGTCGGTATTTACCTACGGAAATAATATTCCGTCGGTATTTACCTACGAAAATATGATTCCGTAGGTAATTTTCATAAAAGTCAATTACTGTTATAAATTATAATTGTTATATTTTTTATTTTATTTTAACAATTTTATTTTTTTAAAAAAATAATATATAAATTTTGATTATTTCATAAAATTATTAAGTTAATAATGATTTATAAATAGTACTATGTGTAAATTTGATTATTTCATTAATTACATGTAATTTAGTTTATTTTAGAAGATATCTTTTTATATCCGCATTTTATTTATTCGTGATTAGATCTATACAATGGAAAAACATTGAACCCAAAGATATTTAATGTTTTCGTAACATTTGTACAAAAAAATGTATTTATTTATGGCGTTCATCAATTTATTAATACAAATGAAAATTACTAAACTAACTAAAATTAAGGTTTAAAAAAACAGACTTCTCCATCGTAAAGTTTCAAGAAGTGAAGATTTTTCTCATTATTATCATTTTAAGGTCTTGAGGTATGTCAATGTTCTTGACATGATTTTAGGTCGAAGACATTAGAGGTTATATCTTATCCTCAGAAAAATCTAATTTGTACTTAATTATCTTCAACTTGCCTGGATATAAGACTATATTATAATTTATTTTATGTCGTATAAAGAAAATAAAGTATGTAATTAGTTTATGTTGATTCTTTAGGGCCTTTTTTGACATTAGAGGTTGTGGTTCTTATTCTAAATTATATCCCTCGGGCCGCGGTCAATGTATTTGCAGCTTATTTTCAAAATCAAAATTGATTGTATTTATGTCAAACATGTAAGGTATACCCTTGTAAGGAAACAAAAAAACAAGTTCAAAATCCAACCCTTTAATTATAATTAAAAATCAAGTGAATAACTACTGTAAAAAGCCCAACATTTTGAGTTGGCAAATATAAACCCTTTATATATTTCACATGTCCCCATGTCTAACAATCATCTCTTCCCACCATTTTCTCAAATATTCTTATTCTCTCCCACTTTCTTTAATATTATTATTATTATTATTATTCATTTTCCCGCCATTTTTTTGTCATTAATAGTAGGGTTTTTCAAAATACATATATGAGTAATTGAGTATACTTTATTTTATAAATTATTTAATTAATACTATTAATTTAATAGTTATTTAAAAAATATTTTATAAATAATGATAAATATAATTTTTTTATATTTACTCTCATCTTTATATATATATATATATATATACTAAATCATGATATGCTATTTAAATTTTGCATTATATAATAGATTATTTTAAGTTTCAGCGGACTAATATATAGATTTTTTACAATAAGTTGTGTTAATTTTGTATTTCATTTTTATGACATATTATATTTTTTAGCCCTCATTTGTCTTTTTCTTATAATTTCTTAATACATAAAAATACATGTTTAATTTAATTATTTTTGTTGGGTCAGGCTGGGCTAAGGCTTAAGAATACAAAATCTAGCCCATGGGCAGGCCTCAGCCCTTTATAAGGAGTCGCCTCCAAGGATTTTTGGTAGATCTCGAAGTCTCCTTTTCTTTGCTTACTGCCGCTTCCATAACCTAGCAACCATGCCTCGCCGAAGCTCAGGTTACATTCTCCTATCATCTATCATTTACAATTCCTTTTTTTTTTGGCACGCACTTGTTATTGCTTCCGTTGATTTTTGGGTTCTTGTTCATTTTCTTATTTTTTCATTTAGAGTGAGAAAGATGCGAACTTGAAAACAAAATTAGATCTTGAGTATGTTTTCTTATTTTTGTGTTGTAGATTTTTTTTTTTTGATATTGAAGGAAGGAATGGTCAGCTATTTTTATTTTTGGGTTTGTGGATTTTTTGTGTTCGTTATTAGATGAAGGAAAGTTTTGACTCTTATATTTAGTTGATTTGGTTATAAGATTTAATTGAGCTTTATACATTTTTAAAATTTTTAAGCTTGTTGCGTCAGGCCTGTAGCTTTGTTGACGTCTTTACACTTTGCGTTTCTTGTACGATGATGTTTATTTGTTCTTGCTTCCATTAGATTTCTGGGGTCGGTGAATTTACTCTTGGTATTTTGAGTTCTCTAGGTTTTTTCTTGGTTGTTAATAGGTTGACGATGTCTTCATGTAATTAAGTGGATGTTTGGATGTAAATTAATTTTAAAGACGCAGTGCAGATTTTAATGATTTTGTTAATAGATTGATGTTGTCTTTTATCTAATTAAGTGGGTGTCTGGATTTAAAATTAATTTCTACATTTGCAACTTGGAACTTGCATTTGGATTTGATGCCACTTAAGTTTGATGCTAAAATGTAATGAGTAACATGATATTTGTTGTGGAACCGGACATTGGCTCAACCATAGCTTAAGGTACGTGAAAGTACATTGCATTTCTAGGAACAGATAACTCCATCCTTTTCCTTTTTTTCAATGGAATTGATTCTTCATGTTTGTTACCATGTGGCATTAGTAGGTTAGTTTGAATGTATTTATGATATTTTTTCCTTTTCATGTCATATCACAGGCATGGCTTTTGGCACTGGAAGTGTTGTGGCACACAGAGCTGTGGATGCCGTGATGGGCCCTCGTACAATTCAACATGAAAATGTTGTCTCTGAGGCTGCTGCTGCTGCCCTAGCACCAGCTTCAGTCGCCAGTGGTGATGCATGCAACGTCCACAATAAGGCATTCCAAGATGTATGCAATTTTTCTCCTTTTATAAACGCTTTTTGAGTGCCTAATTTCTGTTGGTGATGTGAAATTGCATGATATGGAAGAACAACCCCATGTTGAAGAATTGAACTTTTTAACAAAAAAGCAAAAGAATAAATTTGGAACTTTGTATGATCATGGTGTTAATTGCTGCAGGGAATGTGTGGTTTGACATAGTTACATACCCTGATGGGCGTTTTGCATTTGAGTTTGAGCATCGCTAAATATAGCTGTCTACTTGATACTGACGTCCACTTTCTTTTCTTTCTTATCTCAGATGGAATTACTTCTTGTTTTTTTTCAGCTCTTTCTTTGTGATTCTATTTTATAATTGTTCTTTTTGTGGGCTGTGATAAAGTGGTGAATGACATTTCTCTCTTTGTGCAGTGCATTAACAACTTTAGGAACGACATCAGCAAATGCCAGTTCTACATGGACATGTTTGTCATTGGTTACAGTGAAGTAAGTGGAGATAGGGAAGTACAGAGAACCATGTTGGAATTGCTTAACCAGCTTGATGGCTTTAGTAGCGATGAGAGAATTAAGGTCTATTTGATTATTTTGCTTTATTAGCTACCCATATACCCAGGAAAGCATGGATTTTCCATTACGTGCATTAGATTTGAGTGTGTAGCTTGAAGCTGCTCTCACAGAAATTTTTGCCTGCTTGCTTTTTGGACCTTGTGATGACCATATTTTGGTGCTGATAATTGTTACTCTCATGTACCTTATAAATATTTCAGGTCATAGCAGCAACAAATCGTGCAGATATCTTGGATCCTGCTCTAATGCGTTCTGGTTGATTGGATCGCAAAATTGAGTTTCCTCATCCAAGTGAAGAAGTAAGAGCTCGCATTTTGCAGGTTTGCCAATTAATATTGTATTGTTTCTGGCTTCATCAATATTATTATTGCACCGAAACATAATTCTTGTTGGCTTGTTCTTCATGAATGTTGTAGATCCACTCAAGGAAGATGAATGTTCATCCTGATGTCAATTTTGAAGAATTGGCCCGATCTACTGATGATTTCAATGGGGCACAGCTAAAAGCTGTTTGTGTAGAGGCAAGGATGCTAGCCCTACGTCGTGATGCAACTGAGGTTCTTTGTCCCCCTCTTTCTTTCTCTCTGCATGTTTGCTCACTCACTCAGAGATAAGCGCACATCTAGTATATGACATGTAGAAATCAGCACTTATGTTGGTGGCTTGTCCTTCATATTCCATCACCCTTTGAAGCGGCTTTGCTGCTGTTACCAGTCTGGGACGGCCATGAGATGTGTATTTTCTTCTTGTTTCATTCATTTCTTCTCATGAAGATCATAATTTGCATTAACTTTCAATGCATTAGCTACTTCCTCTTCTCGTCTGCATACAATGACCTAAATCTTCTGAGATACCAACATGTTCTCAATGCCTCTTGCCGACACAAATGTGTGCACACTAATACATAACTTTGTCACTTGACTTTGGAAATCTAGTTGATTGGTTTAAGTGCCTTAATAGATGTCTTATACAAAATACTCATTGATATAGATGGTCCTGTATTTTGGGAGCTCCTCCATCAGTTTGCTGTCCAATATTTTCTTAGCTTTCCATGCACCACTGCTGATATTTTCATTTAATGGAGATATTATTATATGATTATTCATACAAGTTATTTTTATTATTTAATGTGGCGTAACATTTTAAGTAAATGTCTCTCTTGTTTGGGAAAAATTGTTTTCGTCATTTAATTGTTTTGGTTTGCTTTTAATGCTTACTTATTCTTGAAAAAATTCAGCGGATTGTAAACCACTCCCCCCTCTAATTATTAAATAGTTGTAAAAATATATAATATTTTTAGTGACGGAATAGTGATGGATAATTTCGTCGCATATTTTTTAGTAGAATGCAAATTTACTGACGTTATAATAATTTTCGTCGGTAAAATTGCCTACGGAATTTATCATTCCGTCGGAAATTTGCCTATGGAATAATAATTTCCGTCGGTAAAATTGCCTACGAAATTTATCATTCCATCGGAAATTTGCCTACGGAATAATTATTTCCGTCGGTAAAATTGCCGACGGAAAATATAATTCCGTCTGTAAATTTAGCAAACGACGACAGTTTTTGGTCTGCATCTCCCAACTGAATTAGCGACGGTCAATAATTTTCGTCGGTAATTTTACCGACGGAAATTATTCGGCCGGGAAAATTGCCTACAACCGGATCCCCTTTGCCATTTTCCGTCGCTAAATTCCATCGGTAATTTGGTTTCCCTACGGAAATTCACTTAATTTCGTCGGGAATTTCCGTCGGGAAAATGAATTTTTCTTGTAGTGAATGATAAATTGAGTTAGAAAATATTAAGTGAAGCATTATGAGGCTATGACAACAAACGGAATTGAAGTGAAATAAAGAAGTAATCATAAAGAAATGGAATTGTTAAATAGTGATGGAATGTATTATATAAATGTTAAATGGAGGACACTTAACACATATGTAAATATAATTGGGTATAACTACATATTTGCAAAAGTGTTATAATTGGGTATGTTTGAGAAATTGAGAATAAAGGTGAAATTGAAATATGTTGCCCTTAGTGTCAGTGGAAAATCCAGTTCTTTGGATAGTATGGCTAGTCATAGGAATTTATTCCGTGGGATACCATGAGTTTATATGATAGTTGTCATCAGAAATAACTATGATATATGAGATTGGATAGCTGGCATATTATATGTATCAGTACTGGGGTTTTGGTGTCACACCTAGTTGTGGGATCCCTCCAGTACATCGTATTTACTTCCCGTTTATCCAGTACGTGGTTGTCCACGACTAGGGACAAAAATGGTAAATTTTATATAGAAACCGAAACAAAAGAATAATTATAACCATTTAGATACCATAAGTATGATTATCTACTTTTTAATGTTAAATGTGATTATGAGAATATTTGAAATTAATGAGTGACATATTAAATTAAGTTTATTTTTTTATATGTTTAATTTAATTAGCCAAAGATCACAATTGACTGGTTGGGTTTAGAAGGCATCACATCAGGTATAAACAAGAGAAGAACTTTAGAAAAGTGATTATATGCGCTTATTAACGGTTTAATTATGCGATTAAAATTTGAGCGAAGCAAGTTAGTATTTGATGAGTCATTGGACTATAATATTTAATTAGTTAAATTTTTATGTGTTATGATAAATTATGTAATGCCTTATAACATGTAATGTAACAAATATTCGAATGTTGTACACATAATCACATGTAAATAATTAAGGCTTTTATATCAAGTATTGGTATATTAGTATGTGCTGACATCTAAATTGAATACTTACCCAAGTGGTCAATGACATAAGAAATGAATATATAAATATATATGTGTATGTGCAAATGAAAGAAATTAGTTTATTTATTCATCATAATTTGATATAAACAAACTATGAAGTGTTATTTGAGGCGGTAATATGGGTACATTGAAAATCAGGAATGTGGAATTATATGGTTGATGATGATTACATTTAAAATAAACATTTGCTGAAATGTAATATACATGCATATATTTTGATACCAATCATGGTAGAATATATGACAAAATAACCTATAGACAGAGATGAGAATATTTAAATATTATTATGAAATTATACCTTATTGATTATAAATCTAATAAGATTAAGGACAATATAATAAATGATCTGTGGATATTGAAAAGTATGATTAAATTGAAATATTATCGATGATAACATGTATATATATATATATATATGCATTTTATAAGTAAAATCCTATCTTTTTCTAACTAATCGATGTTTTTATATGCTCTATTAGCTAGAATTGTTAACCTTAATGCGGCTTGTGAATTAGCATATGCATGTATGAGACTTATAAATGTATTGTCATATTATATCATTTGAGAAGTATATTTGGTAGTCACCACTAAGCATATAGCTTAGCGCGTGGTTTTCTCCGCGCATAGGTTGATTCGTTATTCTGCATCCTCGATGATAATGAAGGAACCCTCATAGGTTGCTGCAGCTAGAATGATGGATGACCTTGGAGGTGAAGCAAGTCCTTTATATTATTTATATATTTTGAAATTGGCATGTACACAGGTAGTAACATTGATATAATTTAAGTGTAGTCTTGTAAATGTCTAGTTAAAGTTAAATTTTATGCTAGCAGTACAGATACTATAGATAAGTAATGATATTTTGTATAATCATTATTATGAACAAAATATTTGAGTATTGAGACAGTGATATAGTGACAGATTGATTAGCTTAATTAATTACTGAGGATAAAGGGAAGATTTGTGTTGGAGTTTGCTTGGTGTGTGGTGATATGGTTAGACGATGTTAGAAGTGTTTTCATTTCTTTTTCTACAGGAGGCTGTCAATATTTAGGGGAGATTCTGCCGAAATTTTTAGAAAAATTTAAGAATAAAGAATCTAGAACTTTGATGATGTAAGCATAAATTATATTAATTTATTGACATTTAGAGCAAAGACCGGTTTGTGATATCGATATTTGATTTGTTTATCAGACCGGGTATAGGGTGTTACAACATCAAAAATAGAAAATGTAGAAGAATAGTTTAAATCAAATAATGAAGAAGAATATTCAATTAAAAAATTACATTTTAATACTTATACACCTAGAACAAAAACTCGAAATTATTATCCAAAACCTAAACCTCCAGATACTCAATATGAAGAAACTAGATATCAGTTAGGATACGATGTTACTTCTTTATATGAATGGAACATAGATAGCTTTTCAGAATATCAAATATTATATTTATTACAAGAAATGACCCTAGCAGCTAGTGCTTATAAATAAAAAAGAAATAATGAAGCAGCTGTAGCTCAAATGTTATTATCAGGATTTACTAGCCAATTAAAAGGTTGGTGGGATCATTATGTAGCAGACATAGATAAAGCTCATATATTGTCAGATAGAAAAGGATTATTAAAATAGAAAACAATATGCAGATAGTGACTGAGCAGGATGATATAATAAATACTTTGATATTTGTTATTACTAAAAACTTTGTAGGTGATCCTTGATTATATCAGGAAAAAAGTTCAGAAATTTTTCAAAATTTAACGTGTCCTAAGTTACAAGATTTTAAATGGTATAAAAATTTATTTTTAACCAAAGTAATGACTAGATCAAATAGTAATAATACTTATTGGAAAGAAAGATTCTTAGTACGATTATCGAAGTTATTTGCAGAAAGAGTTAGGAATAGAATAAAAGAAGAAAATAATGGTACAATACCTTATAATGATTTGACATATAGACAATTAATAAATATTGTTAACATAGATATATGTATATATATATATACACACACACACACATATATATACATATATATATATGTGTGTGTGTGTGTATGTATATACATATATATATGTATATACATACATACATATATATGTATGTATGTATGTATATATATGTATGTATACATACATACATACATATATATGTATGTATATGTATATACATACACACACACATATATATACATATATATATATGTGTGTGTGTGTGTATGTATATACATATATATATGTATATACATACATACATACATATATATGTATGTATGTATGTATGTATGTATGTATATATATGTATGTATACATACATACATACATATATATGTATATACATATATATATGTGTGTGTGTGTATGTATATACATATACATACATACATACATACATATATATGTATGTATGTATGTATGTATATATATGTATGTATACATACATACATACATATATATATATATATATATATATATATATATATATATATATATATATATATATATATATATATATATATATATATATATATATATATGTATATATGTATACATATATATATATGTATGTATACATACATACATATATATGTGGATATATATATATATGTATGTATACATACATACATATATATGTGGATATATATATGTATGTATATATATATATATATATATATATATATATATATATATATATATATATATATATATATATATATATATATATATACATACATACATACATACATACATACATATGTATGTATGTATGTATGTATGTATACATACGTGTGTGTGTGTGTGTGTGTATTTATATGTGTGTGTATATATATGTGTGTGTAAGAATATATTGAATGTATAAATAGTGTTTTGCTCAAATATTTAGTATTTATTTGAATTTGACTTTTAGAAAATATATTTAATTGGTGGAAATAATTTTATTTATTTTAAAATTTTAAGACTTGAAACCTTTTTTTAAGTAATTTTTATTACTTAAGACATTATTCTCGTTAGTTAATACAAAATTATTTTTAGTAAGTCTTTTTTATAATACATGTCAATTTAAGTCATGTCCATCAGTTGTTAAAATTTGAAAGTGATTAAAATATATTGATGTTTAAAGCATATTATAAAATAAAAATTTAAGTTGATAATTTGAAAATTAGTCATTCAGTTTTATATTTCAAAAATGATATAGATTTGGCATGAAAACTCGACTCAACCTACTTTGAGATTAGAAGGAATTCCTTTCAAAAAAAAAAAAAAAAGATTAGAAGGAATTCGATTTGAAAATAACTCAAAATTAATATCTAACCGGACTAATTTGATTGGTCCATTTTATACAAATACATACTACTTCGGATCACGTGTTGTGACAATGTTTAGAAGCTAAACCGGTTGGTCAAAAAACCATAAAGCAATAACCAAAACGGTTTGGTTTAGCATGAAAATAAAAAAATGTAAAAAATGGATTGATCCGCAAGAAATAAAAAAGAACCTAAAACCACTAAATCACAATTTAATACCAAAACTATGCGTTTTCAACTTCCAACAAAAATCACTCTCAGCCATGGCATTGAAGCATTGTACTGATGGATGGCAATTGGACATTGCCGAAAATGGTGGACATACATGGACAACATAAGTTCGCAGTTGTTTTTGGGAATTGGTGGTGAGAAAAAAAAAATAGAAGAAAGTTTAGAGAAAATTGGAAGAAAGAGAGAACAAGAGAGAGAAGAAGGAAAAATAATTTTTTTAAAAATAAAAACTATATTAGTGATAATACTTTGGGAGAGTTTGTTAAATCCACCTAGATAAGGAGTTTTAAGATAAAACTGAAATACTTTCCGGATCAAGATATGTGATAATCAAGATAAGACTGAAAAGTATTCTAAAAATTTTTTAAATTGTTTGTTAAATTTTTTAGAATGAATTAAAATTAAATTTTTTTAATTTTTAGTTGTTTCTTATCTGACAAAATACAAAATATATATCTTAACCTTCTATTAATATATAGGTAGTTAAACAATTATCCAAAATCATGCCTTACTTTTTGCCATGGCTGTCTTGGCTTTTGTTTCGTTTTTAATTTAAAATCCAGATGTCCATCCCAAAAAAATATATATATATCTAATTAAATTAAATAGTTTGAAAGTAACTTAGAAAATAATTAGTTACAAATTTATCTTTTTAGATACTTTCAAATTAAAAATGTATGTTTTTCAATTTACTTTTTTCTTCATTCTTTAAAAGGAGATTTTAACTATAAAAAATAATTAAATAAAACTATGATATAATTTATTTTAAAAAATGAATTATAAAATATCTTATTTTATTCCTCAAAATAATTTTATCATTTTTTATAATTTTTCGGTTGTCAAATTCCAAAAGAGGATAGGTCCAACCATCATCCATTTTGCGGTTCAATGTCTGATCCGATTTTTAAAAATATCGATAGTGAGAATGGGGCACGTAAAGTAATCTCTTAAGAATTCAGGGGCTATCCTACAATTATCGAAAATTGATAGGGACGATTTCTGAATATCCACAGAATATGATAAAATGAAAATAAAAGCAAATTTCCGGTCAAAACCCTAAAATCCAGATATAAGATCTCACAGACGTATGACACTTCTTCTCCAGCGGAGATTTTCCCCAATATCGAACTGCAGTCGCCATCTGTTCCTCCGATTCTCGTCTCAGTTCATTCGATTAGAGGTCAACAACTACATTCCCTTCGTTTTCTCTCTTTCCTTTTTTTTTTCTCCTACTTTATTTTACAGTTTTTCCATTCAATTTCTTGTTTTAAATTATCCCTATTTGTGTGATTCGTGGGCGATTTTAGGGTTTAACATTGTGTTCTTTCAGATCTAGATTTCGCGAGCGAAAGCTTAAATGTCTTCAATATAAAATTTTGGGCGCAATTTTATTTCATATTTTTTATTTATTTTTCATTAATCATTCCCAGTTTTTAACTTTGCCGCGAAACATGCGGATGATTATCTTGTTCTTTTCTAAAGAATGTCTTTGCCTGGTGATTACCTTCCATTTAAAGTTAATGTCTATGGTTTTTGGGTTTCACAGAATAAAACCATTATGGTGTAATAGCTGGAGAGGTTAAATAGTTTATGATTTATTCTTGCCTAGCCACTTGAGGGGTTCAATTTATATTTATCATGTAATTTCTATGCATTAAGACACTTCTTGTGCCATGGGTTGCTGTTTCCAGAGTTGTTAGTTCTCTTTATGTGTCTCGATCAATTGAATGGTTTGGTTAAAATGAAGTTTTCGTATTCTAGAGCTTGAAACTTTCGTTTCCTCCCTTCACTGAATAAAAAATGGCAGCATGGCATGGTCAATTTATGTCTTACTTCAGATGTTTACTTCTTGATCTGTTCATCAGATCATAGGTAGCTCATATGGTTATGTTTTTAGGTGGTAGTCCTCAGTCTTGAAATGCTTTTAGATGGGTGGGAGAAGTCATTTATGGAAATGTTTATGTTTGTCATTAATCCGGGCTATGCCAATCGTTGGTTTGTATTGTTGTTCTAATGCGACATGCATTAATTGGTTGCAGAAAATTGGTTAATCCATCATGGCTGGTCATAAGAATAGTTACGGAAAACGGTCACATCCTCAGTCTGACTATGATAATGGAGGAAATAAAAGAAGAAATTCTGGTGATGATAGAGACCATTTTGCAATTGATTCGCAAGATACTGTATATCGCTACCTCTGCCCCCTTAAGAAGATTGGAAGCATCATAGGACGGGGAGGGGATATTGTTAAGCAATTAAGGATAGATACAAAGTCAAAGATTAGGATCGGTGAGACAGTTCCTGGATGTGATGATCGTGTTGTTACCGTCTATAGTGCTAGTAATGAGACTAATGCATATGGGGATCGTGGTGATTATGTTTCTCCTGCTCAAGATGCCCTTTTCAGGGTGCATGATAGAGTTATTACAGAAGATATGCACAGTGATGAGGACTCTGACGGAGGACACCAAGTGACTGCCAGGCTCCTTGTACCATCGGACCAGATAGGATGCATCATTGGGAAAGGAGGTCAGATAGTTCAAAACATTCGTAGTGAGACTGGCGCACAGATACGCATTCTCAAGGATGAACATCTGCCTCCTTGTGCTTTGAGCACTGATGAGCTTGTCCAGGTATGATGGATCACTCTTGTGTGCCCTTGTTTCACTTTTTCTTTTTGTTGGGACTTTTCTTCAATAATTACAGTCCATTTAGGCATGAAGCAAAAAGGAAGTCTTGTGTTCATAACTCCGCCAGGGGGATTGTCAACTTTATTTCTCTAATTTGCACAATTTCTTTCTTTTTCTCAAGCATTCTTTTACAAATGTTCACTCCCTGTTATATCTTATATGAAAGGCTTGTATAGTTGGGACTGTTTTATCACATATTCATGGCATTGTGACATGGATCTTTTATCAATAATTATTAGGTCTGGACATAAAGTTTTTAATTTCTATTTCTGTTGAAGTATACATATTGTTTTTTCCCCTTATTATTTGCTTGCTGCCACAGATTTCTGGTGAAGCTGGAGTTGTCAAAAAGGCTTTATATCAAATTGCCTCGCGGCTTCATGAGAATCCATCACGTTCTCAACACTTGCTTTTGTCTGCTGTCCCCAGTGCATACCCTGTTGCTGGTTCAGTGATAGGTCCAACTGCTGGTGCGCCAATTGTTGGAATAGCTCCATTGGTGAGTCCTTATGGAGGATACAAAAGTGATGCTGGAGAGTGGTCACGCTCATTGTACTCAGCTCCAAGAGATGAACTCTCTTTGAAAGAGTTTTCTCTACGTATGGTTTGCCCATCTGGAAATATTGGTGGTGTCATTGGCAAAGGTGGTGCAATCATCAATCAGATCAGACAGGATACTAGAGCACTTATTAAAGTTGACAGTTCGACTTCTGAAGGAGATGATTGCTTGATAACTATTTCAGCAAAGGAGGTAACCTAAGACGTTTTATGTGCATGACTATGTATCCATGATTTTTCCTATTAACATAAGTTCTTATCCATAGAGATGATAACTTCCAAATCTTTAATGTTTCAGGTTTTTGATGATCAATATTCTCCCACTGTAGAAGCTGCCTTGCGTTTACAACCCAGATGTAGTGAGAAAATTGAACGGGATTCAGGCCTCATCTCATTCACCACTCGCCTGCTTGTGCCCACTTCACGAATTGGTTGCCTCCTTGGTAAAGGTGGAGCAATTATAAATGAGATGAGGAAACTAACCAAAGCAAATATTCGCATACTTGGGAAGGACAACCTTCCCAAAGTTGCATCTGATGATGACGAGATGGTGCAGGTAAAGGCATAGTTTTGAATGTTTCCTCTGTTCTTTGTGAATTTTAAAAAGTTTGCATAACTGATCTACATGGTTTGCAAGTAAAGTGAAATTGAAATTTGGCATTTCATTTTTCACCACTAGATCTCTGGAGACCTTGATGTCGCCAAAGATGCTCTCATCCATGTGAGTCGACGGCTAAGAGCAAATGTTTTTGATAGGGAAGGTGCTATGTCTACATTTCTACCAGTTCTGCCATATCTTCCTGTCTCAGCAGATGGTTCAGATGGCCTAAGTTATGACAGTAGAGAAAGTAAAAGGCATGGACGTGGGCATTCTTATTCTGGTGGATATGGCTCTAATGACTATGCTGCTGGTGATAGTTATGGTTCTTATAGTGGTTCACAGGTAATACCTACTTGTATATTCTGTACTTATGTTTTCTTCAGGGGCACATATCTCTACTAGGATAACAAAAGAATGTTTTTGTTAATTTTATATAAGGGAGGAAAAAGTTAGGTTCTTCAAAATCTTTCAATTATTTATGTTTATTTGTAGCAAGTCTTTCAATTTATTCCTTAGTTCTGGAATAATAGCTGTTTTTAATTTGTAGATTGGTGGTAGTGGAGGTGCATATGGAGCTTATGGAAGTTATTCTTCGGGTTGTACTAGTACTTCCGGGTAATTATCTCTCGCTTCTTTTTTTCTTAAATCCCTTGTCATCATATAATTGATGAATTCAGGAGCATGGTTAAGAGGCGCCTTAGTATGACAGCTGGATGAAATTTTAACTGTGCTTGGTACTGAATCTTTAATTAGATGCAATATAGTTCAGTCTAATTGTATCTGTGCTGCCTTTTGGATTACTATATGTATTCTGTATTGGTAGTGTTAGACTGCTTGTTCATTCCTGTTTATGCCCCTGGGAGATTATGGATGTTTTATATTGATGATGGTACCTTAGAACTTTGAAATCCTGACTAGGAGCTCTATTATCAGGTTATCCAGCCAGCCCCCTGGTTCCCGACGCAAAAAATATTACTAGAACTTGATGATGGCTATTTGCAGGTAGACTCTGATTTTCCTTTTCTTTTTGCTGTCTATGGAGTGAAGTGGCAATTTCCTCAGTCCAGCCACCCACTAGTTTGGCAGTTTCTTGTCATATAACCTATCCAATCTCCCTGGGTATAGAGTTCTGATGCTCTACTTTTTACCATGTGCCTTTCCCTTCCCAATAAAACAGCTTGAGATCCATGAAGCCTGAAGCCAGTTGCCTCTTTTGATGAAGCCTTCTGCCTAAACCGGAAGACCGGATGTACCAGAGTTTGACATCCTCATGGCCCACCTTGATGATCTCACCTAGAAGGATCATATCTATTTGGAGATCCTGATTTTGACTACTACTGAAATTTCATTTCATTATGTCCTTGACATAGACCAAGCTCCACATAGTGTTGCTCCTGAAACCTCTTTAGCTGTCATGCCTATGTTTTTTTAGTGGAACACTTTCAAGATTAAGAAAACTATACTTCTGCTTCCATCTTTGACAGTTGTATTAAGAATGTCTGTTATTCACCAATATTTTATTTTTATATTTAGCTTTATATTCAAATTTATAGTGACAATTTATTACTTTAGAGTTGCAAGTTGGTTTGAAGTGAGGCAAACCTCTAATGTTGTCTGAGTTGCAAGGATTGGTACTTTCTTGTACCACCAAATGAAAGGTAGTTGGATGTGTTCTTTGTCGTAATTTCTGCTGGGAAATTGCATATTCTAGATGAAATTGTAATTTTACAATTTGTTTTTTTGATAAACATGTTTTTAATTGTGGCAAACCTATGTTTGTTTTTTAGTGATCATCTCTATGTGACTAGTGCGGTGACATCAACAACATATGTTCATAGCTTGCAATTTTTGGTACTATTATTATTTCAGGCTGAAACAATGGACTTTAGATTTTTTTTTTTCAAATTTTATTTTGAAAGTTTTGGTAAATGCTAGAAAAAGACATTAGGGGTGTGCCTAGTTCTGTTTTGAAGACTGTGGAATGCATTAGAAAAATTAGAATTGGCTGATACAATCATGTCTTTTATAAAGTAGCAATCTCCTAATAGCCTCTATCTGTTAACCAATGTTCTATTTAATATGCCTTGCAACGTTCTTCAAAGAACTTTTTGAATCAGGTCTCTTGTATCGGCTTGACCTTCATAGTGTTATCTTGTAGTAATGAGGTCTGTAACCTTAAAGGGAAAACAGGGGAAAAGGTTTCCAGTGTTTTTGCCTTGAATTTAGCTGCAATATGGGGTTGCTGGTGCCAAATGAAATCTGGCAGCGATGTGTTGCGCATCTCCTTTCTCCTTTGGGGTGTTAAAATTGCGATCTATTTGTGGCTCTTCTTGTTGGAGGGCAGAACCTAATGCATCACGTGGTAGGTAATTCAGGTATTATTTTTTGTCCAAGATGGATGGTTATAGATAAATGTAAGATCAGTGTGGCTTTGATTTGTTGGTTTCTCGTGGCAGTTTTTTTATGCAGGTTAATTAATAGTCAGGCATGGAGCTAGTTTATCATTTAAGGGGTGAAATCGGGCGTCAGCAAGTTAGTAGGCGGAGCCTGAGTACAAGCACATGCAGTTGGTAGAATGAGTTAGCTTCCCATTGATTGTTCTCTTCTGTGTTTTAAGGATGCAATTTATACCATGTACTGAAGGACGTGTATATAAATTTGTACCTTTGCTCGTAGATCTAATGGAAAGATTAGTTCTAGTTCACGTGCTCACACTGGTATATTTGTTTTATCTGTGCGTCTATCTCGAATTTGTGCTTGAAAAATTTATTGGCTGGTGGGAGGGGGAGGGGGAGGTGCTGTATACTGTCAGCGAAAAGAGATTGGAAATTGAGGTAAAGCTACAAGTGAAATTTTGGAACCTTCTAATTAATAAATTGGACAAACATCTGAGAAGCTCATTAACAAGTTAGAATTTAGACGAGGGAAGTATTTACAAGCTGTCATGGTATAATATATATATATATATATATATATATATATATATATATATATATATATATATATATATATGGACAAAAAAAAATTGAAAAAAAAATCACCGAATGTATCAATCCTGCAAACATGAGTCCATATACTAAAATTGCGTGCTATAACAGCAGAATCCCAATTGGTAAAGCTATTATATGGTGAAAGCGATATGACCAAATTGAGTAAATTTAGCCACCTAAGTCTTAACTTACGTCAGACAAGTGCCACATGTTTTGGACAGATTACATTTACTATAAGGTCAAAAAAGAGATTTGAATCTTAAAGTTACTCTCTCCAATGAAGTGGAGAACAGTGTAAGACATGCAGATTTTAACTGGTGGTGGTACTTCTTTAGGTTGAAATTCACTGTGGACATCTTTTTTTTGGTCTTACCGCTAAATCCCTAATACACCCATCCATTGAGAAAGTCTATGGTGCGCTTTAGCATGTAGTACTTTTTAGCTTTTTTATGCACGAATTAGCTAATATTAACCTCTAAAATATAATCCAATAGTTAAAAAATGAGAATCAAAATATTAGGAGACACTTAATAATAATATTATCATGAACTCTCTTTTTGCTGTCACCACCCCCTATTGCAAGAGGACACTTAATAGACAGTTTTAGGGCTGCCCTGCCTGTGCAACGGCCAGCATTGATGGCCATTAATAATCTTGATTTCTTAATTATTCAAAACTTGCCCATATTTTCTCTTTATAAGCAAACCCTACATAGGTAACTGTAAGTCCATGGCCTGCCATGATTCTGTAGTTGCCCAATCCTCTTCTTGCCATTGTTTTCTTGTTCAAAGAGACAAAACACTAAAGTCTTCCTCCTTGTAACTCCCCCCCCCCCCCCCCCCCCCCCCCCCCCCATCTTTGGCTATATAGTTATTGGTTCGATTTTTGGGATGTCTGCTTGTTTACTCTATAAGAGAAACAAATATTTTTGTATTTTTTTTGTACATATTGTTTTTATTGGTATTATTTTTCATCTTATGTCTGGCATGAAGGATGGAGTTTATGTGGTGCAGCCAAGGATGACTTGCCGGCTATTTAGAGCGCTATTGCCTCTTGTATTTGTCGGGTAGTTTTTTTTAAGCCTTTAACTTTGATTTGCAATAATAGATTAAATGAATGAGTGAATGGCAATCAATTTACTAATTACATGATGTTAGGATTCTAGCTCAAGTATGCGTGCCATATTATAGTGTTTAATGGTTATTAATTCAGCTAATAATTAAGTATATATGCTCAGTAATTGACAGACAATTCATCTCTGGCTACTCAACTGCCTCTTTCTTTCATGCTAGATTTTATGATGATAATGGTGATCATGGACATGTTGGAGCCTCTATCAACTGGATAAATATTACAAGGGAAGTAAAATTCTAATCCTTCTTTATTATTAGTTACTTTCGCTTTTTTGTTTTTCATTTAAATTATTAACTGTTTAAAAAATAAAATTTGGCTTTATAAACGCTCGTTTAATCCAAGTTCTTTCTACTAACATTTGCAGTTATAGTTAAACCATATGCCTATCTCTTGTAATTAAAAAAGGGTCAGTTTCTTTAAGCTTACTATTTTCCTTGTAAATTTTTCAGATCACGAAATCATGGAATTTATGTGGGCTAATTTCATGAATGTGTTTTCTCAATTTTCAAATATTTATTAAATTTCCACCACTTAATATATATTATAAATATATACAGTCTTTCAACACCATATAATTTTCTCATTGATTTCTACCAAGTTTTATGTCCTTTTTTTTTCCAGAATAAGTGTTAGGTCTTAATAACTAGAAATTGACCAATTTACCGTACTATTTTTTTTTTCATTCTACAGTTTTTGTAACACCCCAAATAATAATCCAAAAAGGATAGTTAGTGAAATTTGAATTTATAAATTAAGTTTAATTTTAGGGTACCCAAAGAAAAAGAATTATATAATACAAATTAATAAAAAAATTACACCAGTGGTATGAGTTTAGAATTTTATTAATTAGGAATCCAAGTGTAGAGTTTTAAAGATTTGCAAGAGAGGATCAAAGTGGAAATTAGCAAAAAAAAAAAAAAAGGTCAATCTGCCATTCCTTTTTTCCTTTTTTTTTTTGTCCTTTCTTCTTTTCTCCTTTCCCGCGTTTTACCTACCTTATTTTTTCGATCTCCCATTCCCACCACCACCACCCTCCGCCGTTTACCTTCCCTTCCAGCCGCCGGCCCTCTCTCCTCCAGCGCGTACAGCAAGAGCAGCCCCTCATTCTTTTTCTCCCTTGGTGCGCCTCTCTCCTCTTAAGCCTTCGTCGCCCCTCCTTGCACCGCCACCCATCGCCGCTCCACCGGTCACTTCCTCCATGATCGACGGCGAGGAGAAGAAGAAGAGTTGAAGAGGATAGAGAACGGAAAGGAAGTGAGCTTGATTTTGATCTTGAGGGGTGTTTTTGAAGCTATTGAAGTTATTTTGTCACCGATTGAGTTTTGCAATCACTAAATTTATTTTTATTTTAAATGTTAATTATTATATATTTGAGGTGAATTTCTATATAAATTAGATAATCTATGATATTGTATTTATGTGTGTGTAACTATTTTTTTGAGAACCAGGGGCTGTTGTTGTAATAGATTTAGGAAGTTATTCATTTACACTAGATATAGATTGCAGTAGTAAAGAGATAAAAGAAAGGGATTGGTCATGAGATTTATTCAAGATGGAAAATTAACATTTATTAAAAAAAGCTTGATTTTCTATCATGAAAGTAATTTATGGATACAATAAGGACTTAGGTGAATATAAATTACGGTATAGTATACAATTATACTGCTATCATACTTTTAATTATGAATTGCCAAATTCATCCAATTATATTAGGTATCAAATTGAGAGTTTATTGTCCAAGTGTCAAGCACTTGAGGTATGATAGTTTATCGTCCAACTGTTAGCAAGTTATGCTTATGCCTAGATGCAATATAGAAAAGATAATGTAGTGAAATGTACAAAAAGTTAGGTAAGTATCGCTTATGTTATATGATATTTAAATTGGAACAAAACTATAAAAATTATTTGATGTGGTGGATGGTATGAAGGTGTGACGGATGGTATTATGGTGTGGCGGTTAGTATGATGGTGTGGTGGAGGATGAAATGGTGTAATGGTTGGATAGACGGTGTGTTGGATGGTATAACAATGTGGTTGGTGATGGTGTGTTGGGTGGAAATACAATAGTGCATTGGTTTAATTGCAAAAATTTATATTAATTACATGCATAAATTATAGTTTTCACATAATACTAGTTATTAAATAGGTCGAGTATATCTGAAGTTTAATTATTAATTAATTAATTAATTATTTATTTAAATTATGGTATAGTGTACAACTATACTGCTATCATACTTTTAATTATGGATTGCCAAATCTATCCAATTATATTAGGTATCAAATTGAGAGTTTATCGTCCAAGCATCAAGCACTTGAGGTAGAGTACATAAACTACTGAATGAATTATAAACTGTTAGCAAGTTATGCTTATGCCTAGATGCAATATGGAAAAGATAATGTAGTGGAATGCACAAAAAGTCAGGTAAGTATCACTTATGTTATATGATATTTAAATTGGAACAAAACTATGAAAATTGTTTGTTATGGTGGATGGTATGAAGGCGTGACGTATGGTATCATGGTGCGGCGATTAGTATGATGGTGTGATGGTTGGATAGACAGTGTGTTGGATGTTATAACAATGTGATTGGTGATGGTGTGTTGGGTAGAAATACAGCAGTGCATTGGTTTAATTGCAAAAATATATATTAATTACATGCATATATTATGGTTTTCACATAATACTAGTTATTAAATAGGCCAGGTATATCTGAAGTTTAATTATTTAATTAATTATTTATTTATTTAAATTATTTATTCACATTTTTAGTATTTTCAAAAGTTATAAATATATATATTTGGACATGAAATTTCTGGAAAAGTAATTTAGTAGGTGCCATTAAGCATTATGCTTAGCACATGGAAATTTTATTTTTGGGCATAGGTATACATGACTTTTTGGACACTTTATAGACCAGGGATCTACCAGAAAGTAAGTAAGCTTTTCGCTACTTTAGAATTGATGCTTTGGCATGGAAATTGATTTTGTTTTGACAATTTGGGGAGATTGAGTACTTATAGAGACTTAAATGGCTTCCTGTGATAATTTTATTTTGTATTAAAGGTGTATTATTATTATTGTTGTAATGGCATAAATTAGAGCGCTTAATTTTATGTGTGTATATATATATATTGTGGATGATTTTATTGTTGATTGTGCTGATTTGAGGAGGTTGGGATGCAAATATGCATTATTTAGTTGTCAAGAAGTTGAGAATTGTGTTGAACATTGTAGAAGCGAGAACTATTTTCTTTGTGAGCAGGGGGACAAAGACCCTGTATAGGGGAAATTTTATCTGTTTTTTTTGCAGAGGTCTTGGCAGTTATGATATTTTTTGAAAAATTATAATACTACGATAAATTAGATTTTAAAAAAACTAGTTAGGGTATCATTATGTAACTGACCCTTCAATTGAGTTGGGTAACAGGTGTTACAGTTCTACTTCCTATAATGGGACTTAGGTGCATATCCACGCACTTCATCATATCGAAGAAAAGTGAATAAGCCAAGAATATTACAAAACTAATTTTATTGTATTCGAGAATTAATTGGATATTAATATGTTGAGATATTAATAAGCAATGTACATCTGTAATAGGCAGAAAAACAACATATCTTTTCCTGTTGCGTGCACTTTTTAATTCTTGCATAAATATTAAGATAATCCACGAATAGTCTCAATCTAATCCAAACATACTTTTACTGGACTACACTACCATCTTTCTGAGTGTACAGAGAATATATATCTAAACTGTATTGGTAATGAGTTTGGGTTAAATTGAAATGCACGTTACTAATTTTCTTTGATTTTATAAACTAATGTTTAACTGATATATGGAGTATATTATTTTTATAATTTAGTATTTTTAGTTTCATTTTATAACTATAATTTTTATAATTTTATAATATAATCATTAATTATACATAATTTTTATTAATACCGTGTATACATACTCTAGTTTTTTAAAAAAATTGCCACGTACCTACCGTAGCATTAATTCTACATAATTTTTATTAATACCGTGTATACATACTCTATTATTTTTGTTCAATTAATTCCTTGAGCACATATTAGTAAAAATAAATAAGTAAATGAATAATAATTCCCATGGCCCAGGAAATTAGCTTGAAGATTAAATTGCAGCATATAATTAATCATTCCGAGATGTGTATGAATAGTTTGAAGCATAAATATATACTAGAAACAATAAAGAGCTTTAGTTAATAGAAATTAATAAGTTCAAGAATCCAAAATTTCAAAAGAAAGATTGGTTATTAATACAAAATAAAATAGTAGGAAAAGTAAAATTATATAAGTAGAAAATGAGAAAGCGGAGAATAAATCTGATACCTAAATTAATCTCCATAAATTTACAAGAGACCTTCACCAACAAGCAACCCAAACATAAGAACAAGAAGTCCAATTCCAATACACTGAGTTGGAGACATCAGAGTTTGTGAATAAGCAGACAACGTGATAGCTGCTCCTACCAATCCAATCATCAGAGCACGCATATTCTGATTCATCTTTCTTCTTCTTCTTCAATATTTCGATAATCTTTTAGAAGAAGAAGAGAGACTGCTAAACACTCTGATTATTCAAGATGAAGGTTGAAAAAGCATGGCGTAGAGTTTAATTAGTTATTTATTATGTCCTTTCAGACCAGTCATTGGCCAACTGCTATCCCAAAAAGTCAACTCTTGTGGAGATAGAGATCTTGATTAATTTGATCATCCCTTAATTAATACTAGCATGTTTTATATTATCTTGCAAGGCTTTTCCCCATTTCTGTATTCCATAAAAAAATAGCAAGTCAATGCTTAGGAACTGTTGATTAATTAGAATATATATATCCGGCTGTCATCGGGGTGGAGTCAGAAACTAAGCACCTGTTAAGTATCATTTGAGATGATCTAGTATTATATATCCATTGATGCTGTAACCTCCTAACATAACACCAACTTTAATTAGTATATATTTAAATGAGTAAATAAATAAAAAGTATATCTTTGTTTCTAAAAATCAGAATACATTTTGAAAGATACGATAAAATTGAGACAAACTCAAAATTCCGTCCAAATTCATTAAAAAAAAAAAAATTCAAACTCAACCCAATAAAAAAAATGCTCATTGTGCCAATGCAAAAATTACTCATTTTGTAAAACGACATCTCAAAAACTGTAAATTGCATATGATTTTATACTTTCAGCATAGGTTGGCAACGGAAAAAGTGTCCATAAAAATTATTATCTCCATACGTGAATTTTAGCAGTATCCATAAAAAAAATTAATATTGTACTCTTTATATCTATCTCAAATATGATAATATCCATATGCTATATCTAATACTTATTTAGATATCCGTTTATTAATAATTTTTTAAAAATAAACAAAAAATCAGTGCAAAATCAAAATAAATTTATAAGCCAATCACATTCATAAAAATCGAATTAAATTAAATTTAAATATAAAAATAAACTAAATTAAATAGAATGGTGATAAAAATTAATATTCTTTGAAAAAAAAAACTAAAAAATTAATTTCAATATTCAAAAGGCTATACTCGTATACGATATTACTAAAATCTAAATCCGTTTATTAGTTGCCCAAATCTGAAATCGGGTAGAGTGGGTAAAAGCTATCCCTATCCCGGCAGGATCTGAATATCATATTCAGTGCTGGTTCAACGACACCGTTTTACTCCTGACGATGACAATCAAATACTGATCAGCCGTTCCTCCGTCTATTCCTGATACAGCATGGCGGAATGGGCGGAAAAACCACCACCTCAGTTCTCGGCAATCACATGGTCCGATTCCTTTCATCCCTCAACTCCACCAAGACCCATATCAATCAGGTTAATTCTCTTTTTTCTCACTTCTCAATTAGACGCCACTGCTTGGGCACTACCTCTTTCAATGACTCTTTAATGTCATCATCATCTTCTGGTGCCCACCAACCAAACAGAACCCACATAGATTTATCTGCTATAACCTGCACTGATATTGCACAATCCATTATATCTAAATGCCACTTTTTCTTTGATGAATTTGGGAGAGAAAGAGAGATTCTTGCTAAGGATACTTCTATCAAGGAACTTCTTTTGGATATTTCTGATATAATTCCTGATGTGACGCGTCGTCTTAGGAGGATTTTGAGGTTCAAACCTGAGGATATGCTTGAAATATTGCTGGGCTTTCAATTTGAATGTGAGAGAGTTTCAATTGACGGTAAAAAGGTAGAGACTTTGTGGGGAATTTTCAAGTGGGCTAGTGAGCAGGATAAGGACTTTAAGCATCTTCCTAAGTCATGCGAAGTTTTGGCATCGTTGCTTATTCGGTATGGAATGTTTAGAGTGGTTCAATTACTGCTTTTGGCAATGGATAGGCAAGGAATTTCGTTGGATAACAGTGAAATATATTCTAAGTTGATTGAAGGCTATCTTGGTGCCGGTGATTTAGAACGAGCAGTTCTAGTGTATGATCGAATTAGGGAGCAAGGCTGTGTGCCATCTGCTTCTTGTTATAATGCATTAATTGATCTTTTGGTGAAAATGAGAACAACCCAATTGTCAATTCGAGTTTGTTTTGATATGGTGGTAATTGGGAACAGTTTGAGTGACAGAGAGATGGCTGGAATTGAGAAGGTTGTGAGACTGCTTTGTGGGGAAGGAATGGTTCAAGAAGCAAGGAATCTCATGAAGAAGGTAACAGCTTTAGGTTTTGAGCTTTCCAGTTCAGTCATCAATGAGATTGCCTCTGGGTATTGTGAGAAAAAGGATTATGACGATTTGCTAAATCTCTTCATTGAGAAGAACTGTTGTCCAAATGCTCTTGTTGGTAATAAGATTATATATAGTTTATGCAGCGATTTTGGTGCAGAAAGAGCCAATTGCTTTAGGCTAGAATTGGAGGGTTTAGGATTTAGGCCTGATGAAATAACATTTGCCATCCTGATTGGTTGGTGTTGCAGAGGGGGAAATTTAAGGAGTGCGTTTAATTATTTGTCAGAGATGTTGTCAAGGGGCCTAAAGCCTGTTGTATGGTCATATAATGCCCTTATCAGTGCATTGTTTTGTGAGGGTATGTCGAAGCATGCTGGAGATGTTCTTGATGAAATGGTTGATAAGGGAATGACCCTGACTTTATCAACTTTCAGAACTCTTTTGGCAGGATATTGCAAAGCTAGACAATTTGATAAAGTGAAGAGGATGGTCCATGAGATGGTGAGCTGTGGCTTACTTGATTCCTCTTCACTAGAGAATCCACTAACCGAGGCATTTATTTTCTTGGGTATCAATCCATTATCTGTGCGGTTGAAAAGAGATAATGATGTTAGATTTTCTAACACAGAGTTCTTTGATAGTCTTGGAAATGGACTCTATTTAGATGGAGATGTGGATGAGTATGAGTCAACATTGAGTGATATTCTTAAGAATTCCATGATTCCAGATTTTAATTTGCTTATAAGCAAGGAAACTGATAATGGAAATTTTAGAGCTGCGCTCTTGTTGATAGAGGAAATAGGTCAATGGGGTCAAGAACTGTCTTTGTCTGTCTTCTCAGAATTAGTGAAGAGGTTTTGTGCATCCTGTTCCCATTTCCGACTATGCAACCATCTCATTCAGAAAATGCCGAAGTTGGCTTATCAACTAGATGATGAGGTTCTTAATTTGCTTGCTCGAGCATATTGCAAGAATGGACTAACATTCAGAGGGAGGATAATTTTCAATCAAATGGTTATGAGAGATATAAAAGTTGAAAATGAGACATGCACTGCTCTAATTTTGGGGTTTTGTAAGCGGGGAATTTGGCCAGATTTTTATAATTGCTGGGATATTGCTAGCAAAAAGAAATGGTTACCAAGGTTAGAGGATTATAGGTCTCTGCTTGAATGTCTCTGCCACCATAGGATGCTGAAGGAGGCTTCAGAGTTTTTCAAAAGCATGCTGGTATTCCATCCTCAATCAAGATCTGAAATTTTTCATATGTTCCTTGAAAAGTTTTGTCTTACAGGCCATGCCAGCACCGCGCACAAGTTGGCCGATGAACTGCTACAGCAGGGTTGTGTGCTTGATGACATTGCTTATAACCATCTTGTAAGTGGGTTATGCAAGGAGAAAAAATATACAGAGGCCTTCAGAGTATTGGACACAATGTTGGTTAAAAACATAGTACCATGCTTGAACATTAATGTGATTTTGATTCCACAGTTGTGTAGAGCTGGTAAACTTGATAAAGCTGTGGCTTTAAGAGAGATTGGTTTGAGAGAAAATTCTGTGGATCTGTCTTCAGTCAATTGTGCTTTAATTAGAGGATTATGTATGACAGGGAGAGTTGAGGAAGCTGCCTGTGTAATGCAGAACATGTTGTTGAAGGGCCTAATTCCTGATGCTGAAATGTATAATATGCTGTTTCAAGGGTATTGCCAAGCTAAAAACTTGATGAAGGTCAAGGAGATACTTGGTGACCTGATAAGAAAATTTCTAGGCCCTGAAATCTCAAGTTACCGAAAATTTTTGCGCTTGCTATGTGTGCACGGTAGTTTTACTTTTGCATTAAAACTGAAGGAACTAATGCTAGGAGATGGCAGGTATAATAGCCTCGTCATTTACAACATTCTGGTTTTTAATATAATCTCAGTTAGGAATGGATTGCTCGTGGATGAACTTCTGATTGAATTGCAGGAGAAGGGTTTAATACTTGATGAAGCCTCTTACAATTTTCTTGCGTATGGCTTTTCAAAGTGTAAAAATGTGTCCCGTTGTTTACATTATCTGTCCACTATGATTTCAAAGGGATTTAAGCCAAGCTATCGCAGCTTACAAGCAGCAGTAACCTGCCTTTGTGACTTTGGAGAACTTGGTGAAGCCTTGCAGTTGAGTCAAGAAATGGAAATGAGAGGTTGGTTTCATGGATCAGCTGTTCAAAATGCAATTGTGGAAGGGCTTCTTTGTCATGATAAGATTCGAGAAGCTGAATGTTTTTTGGATCGCATGGCAGATAAAGGTCTGATCCCGGATACAATTAACTATGATAATTTAATTAAGCAATTTTGTGTATGTGAAAAACTGAGCAAGGCAGTTGATCTTCTGAACATAATGATCAAGAAAGGAAATCTCCCTAATTCTGCCAGTTATGATTCTGTAATCCAAGGTCTCTGCATCACAAATCGAGTCAATGAAGCAATGGATTTCCACTTGGAGATGTTGGATAGGGATCTCAAACTGAGTATGAAGACATGGGACGCACTGGTTCACGAACTGTGCGAAGTTGGACGAACTGCAGAAGCAGAAAGCCTCCTCATTTCTATGGTTCAGTTAGGTGAAACTCCTAACAGACTAATGTACCGCTGTGTCATTGATAGGTACCGACTAGAAAACAATCCAAGCAAGGCATTTGAACTCGTGCAAAAGATGCAACGCAGCGGCTATGAGCCAGACTTTGACACTCATTGGTCGCTAATAAGCAATTTGCACAATTCCAAAGACCAGGATAATGAAAATAGCAGTCAAGGTTTTCTGTCAAGGCTTCTTTCTGGAAGCGGATTCCCTTATAAAAGGGAATCCAAGGTTAAGGTTTCTTAGCTTCATTAATTGACGCACAGCATTTCTTGGTCTGTGAATATATTTTTAATTACTACAGGAATAATACTGAATATGAATCTGTAGGCCAAGGCCCTTGCATTGGAAAAACAACTCCATGAATGGAAGCGAAGCCATTCATTAATTTCCTTTGTGGCATATACTTTCATAGATTTCATCTCTTTTCGGTCCCAATCTGTGATCATCAATTTCATTAATTTCCTCAGTTTCACATATAAATGACAACTCTCATAAAATAGAAGCATGATGACCTGGAGTGGGGATATGTGGATTAGTTAGATATAGTATTATAATGGGACGCTATGATTGGTCCAGTGAGATTCAAATCATCAGCTACCTAAAAGTAAAACTTCCGCGTGTTGATTGCTCACTGCGCATATTCTTGAATCACTCACAAGGATGCATTAGAATATCCCAATTTAACGCCGTCACGCATATATACAAATTTAAGGGTATGCATACCTTAGTGGAGTTGGAAGAAGTTTGATGGAGCAAGTGCATCAGGTGTTCCTTCAGATCACATAATAAATGTATAATATTATAGCCTTTCAACACATATAATAACTTATGATTAGTGGCTTTAATTCTGTAACTAAACAACTGCTAATCAAACCACTCTCTGATTCTATATATATTACAAGCGCTTATCAGAGTTCTCAATACGTAAGAAACATCAATTTCCCATTTGCAATAGTTAAATACTCTTGTTAAACATATAATAGCAAAATCATGAAGCAGGGCACTGTTACGCTTGGTGGAGGAGAGGGCGGCACACGAATAAAAGGGGCAGGTAGAGGAGTGTCTGTATTGGACTTTCTGTTAAGGCTAGTTGCATTTATTGCTACTCTGGCTGCTGCAACTATCATGGGAAGTACTGATGAAACACTTCCTTTCGCCACTCAATTTATTCGGTTTAGGGCTGAGTATGATGATCTTCCTACGCTTACGTACGTTTTTCTTCATCCCTATAGCATTTATTTCTTGGAAAATAATTCTCTTGTGACTTTTCTGATAGCTTTTGTAACTCTGTCGAGCAGTTTTTTTGTGATTGCCAATGCAATAGTAAGCGGTTATCTTCTCCTTTCTCTCCCACTTTCCATTATCAACATTGTGAGAAGCAGTGCAAGAAAAAGTAGAATTATCCTCGTTATATTTGATGCGGTAATTAAACTTGTTCACAAACTATTAATAAAATTATAACCAATTTTGAAGCAATTAATAAAAACTATCAGCATAGAAAGAAGATACTTGATTTTAATTCTGTGTTACATTAGGCAATGCTGGCTCTCTTGGCTGCTGCAGCATCTGCAACAGCAGCTATAGTATACTTGGCTCACTATGGGAATACATATGCCAACTGGTTTGCTATCTGCCGACAATATAACGCCTTCTGCGAACGCATTTCTGGCTCCGTGGTCGCATCATTTGTCGGAGTAGCAATGTTCTCGTTGCTAATCTTGTTGGCTGCCGTGGCCATTTCCCGGCGAAACTAGATCCATCTTTCTGCATCGTAATCATGAAATTGTGATCAGCATCTACATGTGAAGTTTATGTGGTTGTTCGTAATTGTTATAGTATGTTAAATTTTCTAGTTGTTTCCCTTGTTTGATCTGTAATGTAAAATATTTGCCTGTAATTTGAGTGTTAATGCAACTTAAAGTTTATTACTCTTATGATGACAAACAATTAACTTCAACATTACTCTTCCAATTCTTATTTATTACTCAATTCATTCTTTTTTATTAGTCACTTTTGTTATTTTTATCAAGATTAAGAAATAATAAATAAATTTAAATTTAGTATTAAATTATGTGATCAATACTAAATTATCAAATCTGATTGATTCTAACTTTATTGAAAAATAAATTAAATTACATTAAACGTTTAAAAGTGACAAATAAATAGAATATAAATTTTACTCAATAGGCTACAAAATCTTACTCGGTCATGGTCAAGACAAAATATTTCCTGGCAAATGTTTTTTCGGGTTGTGAAGGATTTTCTGTTTTCGACTTAATTATTGTTGTATTTCTAACAGCAGTACAAGAGTTTTTTTTTTTTAATATAATGCAAATATTCAAAAGGTCGACTACATCTCCTTTTAACGAGATCCCATCATTTGTACCTAACTTTCCCGTTAATGGTTTGGTGACTTGATCTCAGACTTGAACCGTACGTAATAATCTGTAAAAGAGAGGGTTTTAGTACAAAACTGAAAATTTAGTGCTTTTTAAGACGCTAAATATACTTGGATTAGCAAAGGGAGTAATAGACCTTAAAAACATCTGAATTTAACTTCATAATCCATTTAAACACTTATATTTTAACAATGATCTATTTAATACATATACTTCCCAATTTTGTAAATTTAAATATGAATTTACATGGTTTTTGACAAATTGAAACGCATTACATTCAATTAAATTGATATGTCATTTGAACTATTGTAAGGAAGATATATGTTCCACATGTACAGTTAAATTGACAAAAGTTGAAAATAGCATTAATTGATTTTTTTTATTTGATAAATTTTTTATTCATTTTAATATTTTGTGATGCTTTATTAATGCAATTGAGTGTCATGCAATATAATTTTTTAAAATCAGTGTAAATTTGTATTTTTATTTGCAAAAATGATGAGTATATGTGCTCAACATGTTAATGTTAAAATTTAAGTGGTCCAATGAATTATTAAGTTAAGTTTAAATGCCTATATATGTATTAAGCCATTACCAAAGTGACTGAATAGAGGTTTTTTCTTTTTTTTTTTAGAAAAAAAAAGAAAATGAAAGCTCAATTTTATGACTTTTCAGTACATTGGAACTGTCTTTATTGTTGGAATATTTCTCCTATTTTTTTTAAATTTTGGAATAAAATTTTAAAAAGTGGTGTAGCATGAAAAATAATTAGGGATTTAGAGTGTTAAACAATGGCACCCATAGGTGCCGTTTTTTGACCAAGCCCACTCATGAAGTTGCAAATTTTGTATATAAAACTGTACTCACATATGCCGTTTTTTGGCATGGTGAAACGGTGCCATTTGAGGAGACATTGATGGATTCAAACTGATCAATAAGGCGGGACCCATGCACTGAAAAACAATAGAGGTAAATGTCGTTTTCTATATCTGAACGTGCCAGGGTGTGGGGCCCACTCCTGCTAGAAAATGGCATATCTTGTTGCCGTTTTTCATACAATTTTTTTTTTATAAAAAGCTGTCTGCAAGAGATGGATTTAGTATGCACTGCAAAGCACATAATAATTTTCGTGCCCGGTAACATAACATGAAAATCTTTGTTTTTTTTTTCAATTAAATTTTTCCCAAATAACCAACATTTCCACTTTTTCATTCTATCCTTATATGGCACATTCTTATTTCCTTCCTCATTTGCTCTCTATTTTTTCACAGTCCTAATTTTTCATTTTACATTCAAATTTCCATATATATTATAGTTATAGTTAAAAATTTTGTTGAAGTTATTATAGAATATTTTATTGAAGTTCTTATGGAAGATTTTATTGAAGGTTAAAAAAGAGGTAATGTCATGTGAATATATTTTAAATTAATTTTGTTAATAGCATTTTAATTTTTTACTAAATTTATTAATAACTTTAATTTTCATTGTTAATATTGTTGGTGCTATAAAGGGTGGATTATATTTTCTTCAATATTTTTAAAGGTAAGTTATTGTTAGTTTATTTTGTCTAATTTTAAAAAGAGTTGTAATTGAAATTATGATAATTAATTTTTATATTTTATTTTATGCTTTATTTAGTAAAAATATAATCGTCAATATTTGTAAAGCAATTATTGGTTTGAATTTAGTTATATTATTTACTTTTATTTTTTTATATTTTAATATTTAGGAATATATGAAAGTAAATTCACATGTAAATTGTTTGATTTTAGTCACTACATAAATTGCAAGATCTGAGAAGTGAACTAAAATTTTAATTTGGGCAATTAGTTCAAAAAATTTAAATAAATTTAATTTGGTAAACGAATAAATATTTAAAATATTAGATGCATAAAATGAAGAAATTTATTAATGAGTTAAAAATTTAAAGATAATTTATTTATGATGAAAATAGTAAATTGATGCATTAATTTTTAAATATGTACATATGATGTAAGAATTAGAGAATGCCGATTCTAACAACATTTATAATTTATACTGGAGGACAATTAATATGAGACATAGCGGGTTATCATTATGATGCTTCAAGTCCTTCAGCAAGATCGAGGAGTTGAAGATCAAGAGCAAACCGATATTTTGAAAACTTATTCATAAGATATAAATTAAATTAAATTTAGTTCTGGACGTAGGGGTTAGTAGAGTGATATATATGTGTCTTGTTATCAACCAGGGATCAATATCACGAGTGTCTTGAATATTGACCAGCAACAACACGAGTGTGATGGTTGTTCCACTCATTTATAAATACTGCAAATTCAACTGTCAAATCCAGATAGTTTTGATCCTGTAAATTTATTGTATGTGAATTATCTTGTATAAGGAGTGGACTAGGAATTGACTTATCAAAGCCAAATTTAGGGATGATCATGGGGCGGAAACCGTCCCGAATGGGACAAAGAATCCTTGAAAATTTTTTCCGTAGGGACGAGGATGGAAAAAAAAATATTTTTCAACTTAGATTACGGAGCGGGGATGGGGATTGTGGTCCCCGCCCCGAAATTTTTGCGCCCTCAAAATTTAATAATTATATATATAATTTAGTTTTAAATTATATTTAATTTTAGTTTTTTCAATTATTAAAATTTATATTAATTTAATTTGTAATTGAATTTATATTTTTTTAATTATTAAATGTTATATTTCAATTATAATTAATTATTAAATATTATATTTTAGTTCTAATTAGATTTTTTTAAAAATATTTTTTTGCGTAGACGGGGATCCTCGCGGGGACGGGGACGGGGGGAATTTTTCCCTCGAAATGCTAGCGAGGACAGGGAAGGGAATCCTCGCCCCTACTCGGGGCAGTAGGTGGGGAGCCCCTTCCCGCCCCCGCCCTGTGATCATCCCTAGCCAAATTATCGCATAACTCTATCTGGATGGTGCCATTTAATGATATGAAAGCAGATGAGTGGAACAACCAACATCCAGGATGTCTGTCCATTTCTACAAAAATTTGAGAGCATATTGATTATGTTAATGTAAGGCTCCCACTCAAATTGCAATACAAAATTAAAATAATCTAATAATAACAATATTATCGATATTGTCTAAAATTTTTTAATAACATATCATGTTAATGTATAAATTGATATTATTTTACCACAAACCTATTCGGTGGACTACATATCAAATATTTCTCGATATGTGTGTATATCTATCCTATGAATGTTATGCATGTCCACTGGTTTTCCCACTTAAAATAACAACATAATCGAATAAACAAATATATTTCCTTTAATTAAAAGTGGATAAAAATTATTCAATTATTCGTAAGGCATGATTCGATTGAACGCATATGGTTGTACGTGTTTTGGCCTAAATTGAGGAAATCGTTCCCATGCCTATATTTGTAGTGTAACATTGTAATGCCCCTCATTATACCTTAGAAAAATTTGTACTAATTAATTATTAGTGTCTATGTTTAATTAAGTGTAATTGTGTAGAAAAGGACCTAATTGATAAGTTAAAGGATAAGTTTTGGGGTATTAGTAGAAATAAGAGGAATTAAGGGGCCCAATAGTAAGATTTACTTTTATGTGACATTTGGACCAATTAAAGAGAAAAGAGAGGGAGATATTTTGGTAAAGGATGGCTGGCCAAACAAGGGTCTTCATTCTCCATCTTCATCTTCTCTTAACCTTTAAATCCTCTCTCTCAAACCCTAAACTCTCTCTCTCAAATCCTCTTTCTAGAAGTCTTGGGTTTTGGTAAAAAGGAAAAAAAGATTTACTTGGTTTTGGTTTAAGGTAACCTTGTTTTTTCTTTAATATGTGTTGTTCATTAAATAGCTTAAGAAGTGTTCATGAAAGTGTCTTCTTTTATAGAAGGAGAATCAAGCAAGAAGAAGGGAAAGGAGACTCTCCAAGGTTGAAGGGAGTTAGAGCTTAAACAAGGTATGAGAACTTAGGTTCTTATGTTTGTATGTTGGATGCTTTGTCATGGAAAAGGTCTTGAGTGCTTCTCTTATATATTTTATGGTTGATTTTAAGCTTGGAAGTGGCTTAGAGATGAAAAATATAAGCTTTGTTGCAAGATATGCAAATCTGTTTTAAAGAGCAAATGACTAGTCTGTACTCTTTTGCTCATATCTCGAGTTATAGGTATCCAAATAAGGAAATTCCAGTTGGTATATAAACTAGACTTGTATACCTTGATTTTATTAGAAGGAACTGAAATCTGACTTTCACTGCTTGATAGTGAAAATTGGTATTGAAATTTGGTTGTAGTTGTTATTTTGTTTTATGAGTAGGCTATAGTTTTTCTTGCATATCTAGAAATTTACAAGTCCTATGAAAATGATTTTTAGTATTTTGGAAACTAGAAACATAGGCCTAAAACTTTGTAGAAGATAGTGTTTTCAGAAAAAGTCGTCTGGTATGTTGGAATTGTGGTGCAAGTGGAGTTTTGTAATTAACTTATAGGATTTTGAGCAATGAGCATTGAAGTTGTTGAATCGTCGCTTAGTGTGGCGAGCACGACATCAAGGAATGTTCATATAGGCCATTGTTTGCTGTCGCGAGCGCGACAAGTGTTGCAAGCGTGATAATAATCATTTGTTTCCTATTTTTTATTTTATTTTATTTCTTTTCCATTATAATAAGCTACGCCCGAATGTGTTACTTTAAAGATTGAATAGGTATGCTATTGTATTATAATTGTTGATGCATACACTTTCTTTTCTATGAATAGTGCTTATGTTTATGTATCTATATATATTTTCACATCATCGAAGTAATATGCTATTGGATTAAAGTATACTACCCTGATTATAATGCATATTTATATGAGTGGTCTTTATAGATGATAAATATGATAACTCAATCCCAGATATAATGAATTGAATAATGCCTGAATTAAAAGTCGGTTGTGGATAGATAGACATGCCTATAGGGTTACAGTCGCAGCTGCTATAGTATGACTCTTATGAGTCCATAGTTTGTCTTTAAATGAGACCACAGTTCTAATCCAAATGGGTCCACAGATTTAATACCTTCGGGTATTTACAGATTTGATATCTTATGGTATCCACAACACCTGTTATCCACACCCATAGACAAATTAAGCAGGCAAATTTATAAATTGAATAATATGTATATACAGTTTACAATTTTTCATTGTATGATTTAATGAGATAGTTATTCCTTCCAATATTGCATTTTGTTTATTCATTATTACTTTATTATTTACTAATAAAGTATATGCAATTTATTTTATACTATTATTGCATGCTTGGTAATAACCACTGTGAGTGGTTATTAACATATTAGTTTGTTTCTCACTAAGTTTTATTGCTTAGCACGGGTGTTTATCCATATAGGTTTGTAGGGTAGACCTTTTGTCCAAGGATAAAGCCAACAATCTCCAAAGCCAACATCAAATTAGGAAGATTATCTTGATGTATGAGATTAATTTTGTATCTTTTTGGTTAGATAATGTTATATATTTTGTATTAAAGTCTTGTAATTATTAAGTTGTGTAAGTATTAAATAACAACATATTAAAGTGTTTAATTTAATTTTGGATGATTGGTACAGCATGTATGTATGTATGCGTATACCTATATGCATCGATAATAGAGGGCTTACAGAATTAATATATGTAATTAGTAATAGTAATTAAGATTATCTAGTTCAGTCATTACATTTTTGATATCAGAGCGCCTTGGTTTAGGCAGTTTTAGCCTATAGGAATTTCAAGGTTTATAGATATAGAATTTTTGTTGATGTTGGCTTATTGTAGCTGTCCCTGTGTTTCTTTTGATATAGTTGGAGATGGAAAGGCATCGTGAAGTGGTAGATAAATCGGCTGAAAGTAATCTACCTGATCAATCTAATCCTTCTCAGCCTGAATCTTTTGCATCCACTAGAGGTGGTGTAGCTACTACTGAACCTAGGGAAGCATTGTTTAAAATTTTCCATGATTTGACTCAGATTTTACAAAGGATGACTGCACCAAAGGCTCCTATTTCTGAAATCAGGAAGCATGGTGCAGAAGAATTTCTAGGCTCTACTTGGGAAGAATCTGAGAAAGCAGAGTTATGGCTTGAAAGGTTAGAGCGGGTATTTGCAGAAGTTCAATGCCTAGTTAATCAAAAGGTGACTTGTGTTGTGTCCTTGCTTCAGGGAGCAGCCAACGACTGGTAGAAGTTAGTTCAGACACAACCTCAACTACCCGATTCTCTCACTTGGGAGTTCTTTGTAGCGGAGTTTAAAAAGAGGTATGTGACTAAAGCATATAAGGATGAAAGGTTGAAGCAATTTTTAAAGTTAAAGCAGAGAGGTATGTCAGTGGCTGCATATGAAGCAGAATTCAGCTGCTTGAGCAAATATGTACCAAAACTTATGCTGACTGGGACTTTCAAGTGTCACCAGTTTGAAGTTGAATTGAATGATCAAATCCGAGAGCATTTGATAGGACCTATCTCATTGCATCCTGTGCATTATCATCAGCTAGTTCAAGCAGCTATCCGAGTAGAGAAAGAAGAAAATGTAAAAAGAGAAAGAGAACAAAGAAGAAGAAGCTTTTTTCAGGGTGGTTCTTCATCAGGAAAAAGATCAAGAATGACTCCAGGAGAACAACCAATGGAGTCTGGTACTCGCTCTGCATCTAGAGGTGGACGACAGGGGACTTTTTCTCCAGTCGAATCTAGTAGAGGTACTGCATCAGGATAGGACAGAGGTCAAGCTCCAGAATGTACTTATTATTTTAGGAGACATTGGGGCACTTATAGAATGCTCACGGGTGCTTGTTTCAGATGTGGCAGCATAAAGCATTTTATGGAAAATTATCCTATGACGTAGGAACAAGCCTCCAGTCAACAAAGTAATAGAGGAGCTTCTAATGCACCCTCTTTAGGTAGAAGTCGTGTTAGAGGCAGAGGGGGATCGGGCTAGTTTAGAGCCCAGTCCAGGAATATTTCAGAGAAAGTGGACCAACCATTCGCTCCTACACCTTCTGTCAGAGCTTATGCTATGAAAGGTCGAAAAGATGCTGATGCTCCTGAGGTCATAACTGGTACATTTTCTCTCTTTGATACTGATGTGCATGTGCTTATTGACCCGGGATCTACACATTCACATATCTGTAATGGGGAGTTGGGTAGAAATGTATCTGCTGTAGATCATTTGAACTATGATATATATGTAATCAGTCCTTTGGGCCACAATATACATGTAAATGAAATTTATAGAAATTGCCCTATTAGAATTCAAGAAAGAGAATTTCCAGCTAAATTAATTGTTCTACCTTTCCATGAATTTGATGTAATCCTGGGTATGGATTGGTTGTCTAGATATCAAGCTATAGTGAACTGTAAAGCTAAAATAGTAGTATTTAAGGATGTTGGGGAAGAAAAGACATTAATTCAGGGTATTAAATCTAAACCCTTAACCAATGTTATCTCTGCTATGAAAGCAAAAAAATTCCTTAGAAAAGGCTGTGAAGCATTCTTGGCTTTGGTTCTTGATTCTAAGAGGAAGACAGTTAATCTTCAAGATATTCCAGTGATTAATGAGTTTCCTGATGTTTTTTCCGAGGAACTTCCGAGTTTGCCACCAGAGAGAGAAGTCGATCTATCTATTGAAACTTTGCTTGGAACTGCTCCTATATCTAGAGCACCTTATAGAATGACACCATCATAATTAAAGGAGCTAAAGGTTCAGTTACAAGATTTGTTAGATAAAGGCTTCATCAAGCCTAGTGTGTCACCTTGGGGCACACCGGTATTGTTTGTCAATAAGAAAGATGGCACTTTATGGATGTACATTAACTATAGATAGCTCAACAAAGTAACTGTGAAGAACAAGTATCATTTACCTCGGATCGATGATCTATTCGATCAGTTACGGGGTGCTAGAGTTTTTTCAAAAATTGATATGAGATCGGGATACTATCAACTTCGGGTCAAAGATATAGATGTTCAAAAGACTACTTTTAGGACTCGATATGGTCATTAAGAATTCTTAGTAATGCCTTTCGGGTTGACTAACACACCAGCAGCCTTCATGGATCTGATGAATAAGGTGTTCAGACCCTATTTAAACCAATTTGTTGTGGTGTTTATCGATGATATTTTGGTCTACTCTCATAATGAAGCGGAGCATGCAGAACATTTGAGAATAGAGTTGCAAAATTTGCGAGAACAACAATTATATGCAAAGTTAAGTAAATGTGAGTTCTGGCTTAAAGAAGTTTCTTTCCTTGGGCACGTGGTATCTTCAAAAGGCATCAGGGTGGACCCTAAAAAGATTGAAGCTATTGTAAATTGGAAGCCGCCTCCGAATGTGCCGGAGGTCCGAAGTTTCTTGGGCTTAACTGGTTATTATAAAAGATTTATAGAAGGCTTTTCAGTTATTGCCTCCCCGCTCACTAAGTTACTTCAGAAAGAAGCTAGATTCGAATGGACAGATTGATGCCAAATAAGTTTTGAGCGGTTAAAAAAGATGTTAACGGAAGCTCCAGTTCTTACCCCAGCCAGTAGCAGGTAAAGAATATGCTATGTATAGTGATGCATCAAAACATGGATTGGAATGTGTGTTAATGCAGAAGGTAAAGTAGTGGCTTATGCGTCAAGACAGTTAAAGCCTCATGAACAGAATTATCCGACTCATGATTTGAAATTGGCTGCAGTTGTGTTTACTTTAAAAATATGGCGACATTACCTTTATGGTGAGAGGTACAAAATTTATATAGATCATAAAAGTCTTAAATACTTGCTCACTTAGTGGGATCTCAATCTAAGACAACGCAGATGGCTAGAATTGTTTAAAGATTACGATTGTATAGTTGACTATCACCTAGGAAAGGCAAATGTGGTGGCTAATGCATTGAGTCGGAAGATGATGGCAACCTTGTTATTACAAGATTATAAATGGAAGTTTGTATCTGATGGGGCTTTGTTAGCTCAATTACGAGCTCGCCCTAATCTAAGGAAGGCAATAATAGATGCACAGACAGGTGATAAGAAGCTACAAAAATTGGCTCAATCAGTATATGAGGGAGGTCCAGTAGAATATTCAATTGGGATCCATAGTGGTCTCTACATTTGGAACCATTTATGTGTGCCAAATGTTAAAGAATTGAAGAGAGCTTTATTGCAAGAAGCCCATAACACTGTATTCACCATGCATCCCGGTGGCAACAAAATGTATAGAGATCTGAAATAGTCTTACTGGTGGCCAGGAATGAAGAAAGATGTGATTGAGTATGTCTCCAAGTGCCTGACATGTCATCAAGTAAAAACAGAGCATCAACTTCCTTCGGGATTGTTAAATCCTCTTCCCATTCCTTAGTGAAAGTGGCACACTATCATCATGGACTTCATCACAGGTTTACCCACTACTCAAAGGAAGCATAATGCGGTGTGGGTCATAGTAGACAAATTAACTAAGGTGGCTCATTTTATATCGATCCGAACTAATTATTCGATGGACAAGTTGGCTGAGTTATATATAGACCAGATTGTTAGATTGCATGGGGTACCAATCTCAATCATTTCAGATCGGGATTTGAGATTCACTTCCAGATTTTGGAAAAGTTTACAACAAGCCTTAGGCACTAAACTTCTCCTTAGTACTGCCTTCCATCCTCAAACTGATGGGCAATCGGAAAGGATTATACAAGTGCTGGAGGATATGTTAAGAGGCTGTGTATTAGATTTTCCCGAAAGCTGGGATAAATATGTGACTTTGATGGAATTTGCGTATAACAATGGCTATCAAACTAGCATTGGTATACCACCTTATGAAGCACTCTATGGTCGAAAATGTAAAACTCCCTCATGTTGGATAGAGTTAGCTGAAGGCAAATTGACAGGCCCTAACATTGTTAAAGATACAGAAGAAAAGATTCAACTTATCAAGCAAAGATTGAAAAAAGCCAATGATAGACAGAAGTCGTATGCAGATTTAAAAAGAAAGAACATTGAATATCAAGTTGGCAACAAAGTGTTCTTGAAGGTGTCCGCATGGAGAAAAGTGTTACGGTTCGAAAAGAAAGGGAAACTCAGTCCCAGGTTTATAGGTCCTTACAGAATTCTAAAACGGATTGGACTGGTAGCATACCGATTGGATCTTCCTAGCGAATTATCAAAGTTATATGATGTTTTTCATGTTTTCATGCTCCGAAAATATCGATCTGATGAATCACATATTATACCAGTGCAAGATATCAGTGTCAGATCTGATTATACATATGATGAAGAGCCTAAACAGATCTTGGCCAGGGAAGTTCGACAGTTGAGAAATAAAGAAATCCCCCTAGTCAAAGTGTTATAGAAATACCATGGCGTACAAGAAACAACATGGGAATCGAAAGCTGTAATGCAAGCTCAATACCCATAACTCTTCAATACAGGTATGAATTTCGAGGATGAAATTATTTTAAGGGGAGAGAGTTGTAATGCCCCTCATTATACCCTAGGAGAATTTGCACTAATTAATTATTAGTGTCTATGTTTAATTAAGTGTAATTGTGTAGAGAAGGACCTAATTGATAAGTTAAAGGGTAAGTTTTGGGGTATTAGTATAAATAAAAGGAATTAAGGGGCCCAACAGTAAGATTTACTTTTATGTGACATTTGGACCAATTAAATAGAAAAAAGAGGGAGATATTTTGGTGAAGGATGGCCGGCCAAAAAAGGGTCTTCATTCTCCATCTTCATCTTCTCTTAATCTCTAAATCCTCTCTCTCAAACCCTAAACTCTCTCTCTCAAATCCTCTTTCTAGAAGTCTTGGGTTTTGGTAAAAAGGAAAAAAAAGATTTACTTGGTTTTGGTTTAAGGTAACCTTGTTTCTTCTTTAATATGTGTTGTTCATTAAATAACTTACGAAGTGTTCATGAAAGTGTCTTCTTTTATAGAAGGAGAATCAGGCAAGAAGAAGGGAAAGGAGACTCTCTATGGTTAAAGGGAGTTAGAGCTTAAACAAGGTATGAGAACTTAGGTTTTTATGTGTGTATGTTGGATGCTTTGTCATGTGAGAGGTCTTGAGTGCTTCTCTCATATGTTTTATGGTTGATTTTAAGCTTGAAAGTGGCTTAGAGATGAAAAATATAAGCTTTGTTTCAAGATATGCAAAATCTGTTTTAAAGAGCAAATGACCAATCTATACTCTTTTGCTCATATCTCGAGTTATAGGTATCCAAATAAGAAAATTCTAGTTGTTATAGAAACTAGACTTGTATACCTTGATTTTGTTAAAAGGAACAAAAATCTGATTTTCACTGCTTGATAGTGAAAATTGGTATTGAAATCTGGTTGTGGTTGTTATTTCTTTTTATGAGCAGGCTATGGTTTTTCTTACATATCTAGAAATTTACAAGTCCTATGAAAATGATTTTTAGTGTTTTGGAAACTAGAAACATAGGCCTAAAACTTTGTAGAAGATAGTGTTTTCAGAAAAAGTTGTCTGGTATGTTGGAATTGTGGTGCAAGTGGAGTTTGGTAATTAACTTACAGGATTTTGAGCAATGAGCGTTGAAGTTGTTGAACCGTCACTTAGTGTCGCGAGCGCGACATCAAGGAATGTTCATATAGGCCATTGCTTGCTGTCGCGAGCGCGACAATAAGCATTTGTTTCCTATTTTATTTTATTTCTTTTCCATTATAATAAGCTACGCCCGAATGTGTTACTTTAAAGATTGAACAGGTATGCTATTATATTATAATACTTGATGCATACACTTGCTTTTCTATGAATAGTGCTTATGTTTATGTATCTATATATATTTTCACATCATCGAAGTAATATGCTATTGGATTAAAGTATACTACCCTGATTATAATGCATATTTATATAAGTGGTCTTTCTAGATGATAAATATGATAACTCAATCCCATAATTGATATAATGATATATGAATTGAATAATGCCTGAATTAAAAGTCGGTTGTGGATAAATAGGCATGCCTATAGGGTTACAGTCACAGCTGCTATAGTCTGACTCTTATGAGTCCACAGTTTGTCTCTAAATGAGACTATAGTTCTGACCCAAATGGGTCCACAGATTTAATATCTTCGGGTATTTACAGATTTAATACCTTATGGTATCCACAATACCCGTTATCCACACCCATAGACAAATTAAGTAGGCAAATTTATAAGATGAATAATATGCATATACAGTTTACAATCTTTCATTGTATGATTTAATGAGATAGTTATTCCTTCCAATATTGTATTTTGTTTATTCATTATTACTTTATTATTTACTAATAAAGTATATACAATTTATTTTATACTATTGTTGCATGCTTGGTGATAACCACTATAAGTGGTTATCAACATATTAGTTTGTTCCCCACTAAGCTTTATAGCTTAGCACGGGTGTTTATCCGTGTAGGTTCGTAGGGTAGACCTTTTGTCCAGGGACAAAGCCAACAATCTCCAAAGCCAACATCAAATTAAGAAGATTATCTTGATGTTTGAGATTAATTTTATATCTTTTTGGTTACATAATGTTATATATTTTGTATTAAAGTCTTGTAATTATTAAGTTGTGTAAGTATTAAATAATAGCATATTAAAGTGTTTAATTTAATTTTGGATGATTGGTACAGCATGTATGTATGCGTATACTTATATGCATCGATAATAGAGGGCTTATAGAATTAATATATGTAATTAGTAATAGTATTCAAGATTATCTAGTTCAGTCATTACAATTAGTAACAATAATCAAGATTATCTAGTTCAATCATTACAAACACCCTTATCACTCAGACTAACGGGACAGTGTAAACTAGTCGAAATTTTTTTTTCACTTGTTACTAAATTCAATTCTTTACTTATTTTCATTTATTTAACTTACAATTCCATTTCAAATCCATATTTATAACCTTAAGTTATAGTGCCACTGACCTATAACTTTCTAAACTTACTTTTTATTTTATAAAAATTCGGTAATATAACGGCTATAATTCTAACTAGCCCCCTGAAACGCAGACAATCACACAACCTCTCAGAAACACAACAATTCAAATGTAATCAATACATTCACATTTTAATCCTCATATTTCATAATCCAGTCATCCCATGCACAACCATCTCACTATAACTCAATATTCACATATATCTTTATACATATCTAATACATGTCCTTTGTTACAAATTTCAACATCTGTACATACATATATACATGCCATACATACAAATTAACTACCCTATACAAAAACTCTTCCTTCAAAATGTGCATTAATGCTTTTGCTCCTCGGTCCTTGCACGCAGTAAAAAAAATCTACGCACTGAGCATTAAACATGCCCAGTAGTGACAAACAATTATAATATTTTCTTTAACCATAATATTATTATTATTTTTGATAATAATCAAATAACCTACTAACTTATAATTAAATTTCCACTTAAGTAAATTTCTTCCGATTTCATTTCAAAAACATTTATATTCCTTTAATGGTAATTCTTATCATTTAATATCTAAACTTTAATTGATTTTCAATTTAATCCCTAATTTTACACTTATTTACAAAATTACCCCCTTTTTAATGCATATTCTCAAAAATACCCCTGTATTCATTTAATTTCACATTTTATCAAATTACTTTACTCAAAATTTACATATTACACCTTATTTTAACATTTTCATGTAAAATTACGCTTTTAATCCTTATATCTTATAAAAGTTCATTTTTACACTGTTGGATTATCAAATTATCATTTTACCCTTATTATTCTTTTCTTAACCAAATTTACCTATTAAACTCCAACTTTAAAAAAATTATCATTTTGCCCCTAAACTTTTTATTTCCTTTCAATTAGATCCTTTTTCACTTTAAACTTCATTTTTATCTTTCTTTTCACTCTTTTTTTATTTATTCTCAATATAATGCCCCTAATACAGTCCCGATAGAAACTTTCAGACCGAATACACTAGACATGGACCCCACAGGGCCACAAACAAACTGAAAAATGACCCCAAGAGATCATTTTTCACAAAACAAATAATAGAACAGATTATTCTACCATAGCAAAGCAAGTCGCCATAACTTGTACCGCGGTATAGATATCTCTACGACCATCCAATTATATCCTGAGCTAGATTTTACTGTCAGACTATTTCTAAGGGCACAATTTCATCAAATTTCACTTCATTATTCCCATATTCTCATTACTTTTTCACTTTTCTTAATTATTAATCAAACTTCTTACACAATTTATGAATTATTACATCATAATTCACCATAATGAAATATTTTCTCATCAAATTACGCATTATTTCACAATAATTCAATTTTTTCATTACATACCTAGGCAAAACTTGCCTCAAAAATATTAATTTAATTTTTATAAATTCCATAAAAATTCTCAAGCATAATATTTCACTTCTAATTTCAATTTATGGTTTAATTTCATTAAATAGCACAAAATAAATATTGTTCCCTTATAGTACCCATTTCAGCCCCGAAAGGAAAACTACCCTATCCATAGTTAAAAATTCAATTAAGTATTTTTCTATGTTAAACCAAAGTCTAATTGCACTAATCTAACATCAATTTCAATTTAGCATATAAATTATTCATTTTACCTAAGTTACATACACTAAAACTCACTAAAATCAAAGAAAATATCAAGATTTGGAAGCCACTAACCTTTCTCTTTTGGTCTAGCTTGCCTAGACTTTCTTTTCCTTCCTCTTTTCCTTGGAAGCTTGCTCTTTCCTTTGAGAACCTATGATGGTCGAAAATTCCACCATTAGAAACTCTAGGTTTTTTTATCTTATATACTTAAATTGACACCAAAAATGAATTCTGGGCATCATAATCTAGCTAAAAATACTAAAGAAATAATTTTTTTTAAGAAATCAACTAACCTCTTTTGACACCTACACTTGAATCTTTGAATTTTCTTACTTTCTTGGCTTAAATCAAGTGATAGAGGCTTAAATACACATCATAAAGGATAAAATTAGAGTTAGGATGTTGGAATTTAGGGAGAAATTTAAGGAAATTAAGAAGCAAATTTGAGAGAGAAGGAGAATGGGAGTGTCGGCCAAAGAGGGGAACAGGAAATGGCTGGAAAATGTTGGAATTTTGCAGATTTTTTAGCCTTAAATACCTCTCTAATTGGGCCTAACCCATTAGACCAAAGCTCATTAATTACCCAATAAAAAGTCCTAATTAATTTCTCCCACTTTTCAACTATAATTCACTCCAATTTTGATTTCATCATTCTTAACACATTAAAAATAGGTTGTACGCAAAATTTTGGCTCAATCGAAGTCTGTTACTAATCCGATTCAATTAAATTGGTTTGATTCGATAACTACCAGTATCACCGAAAAATTTATTTTTTATACCAAAATATTCTACATGAAATTTCATTAAGATCTATAAAATCTAGCAATTTTTGGAGTTCATTTGCTATTTTAAAAAAAAAGTCGGTCAAAGTTGGTCAGACCTTTCTATTAAGAAACTTGACTCGCTACTTTTTTCGTATTTTTGACTTTTGGATGCCTATTTGATCTCGATTTCACTTCAAATTTCAACTCTGGACTCACCATGACCAATACTTTTCGATGGTCAAATAAAATATTTTTTACTTCTGGGTACAATTTACAGTCCGATAACCCTATTCACCATCGGACTTTACTGTTCACGGCTAAGCCGATGTTGAGGCCATTACATATAGGAGTTATAGATAACCAATAACTATTTTAGTGTCACGACAGGTAGCCCTACAAAGATCTTTATACAGCCAAGCAAGACAATTTGATCCCTAACTATATCGGCCAAAAGACTGCATATCCTCTAAAAGAGAAAGAAACATTAAGTGGACCAGATGTGAATTTTGTGATAAAAATAACAATCCACCAAAACATCTCAGCATCCAAGGACAAGCATACTGACGGACAAACTTAGGTGGTGCGTAATTAGGCAATTCATCGAATGTTGTGTCCGGCCATGTCAATTTTACTTTATCACTATGCAAATCATTCATTGGAGGAACTGCTCTTAGTAGATTATGACAAATATTCATTCAATCCATGTTTGTTCTACCTGCAATGAGTTCACCCTTAATTGGTAAACCTGTTAAAATTGCAATATCTTAAAGTGTAATTATTACTTGATCACATGTGAGATAAATGTATGCATTTCCAATTGCCAACTCTCAATAAGCAATGTGATTAAATTCCAATCTAATTGAATTACACCAATATTGACAATTCCTAAAAAATCAGTTGCTTTTATAAATGGTAAAATCCTTGGATCAATATTTTTATAATGTTCATCCACGCTACTCTTTCTCATCCTCAACAATTCTCTCTCAACCTTTAATACAAATAAAACAAGTCAAACCATATAGTTAAAATTAAAATATATTATTAAAAAAACTCGATATGGATAATATATATTAAAAAATAAATTTTTTAATGAATTATTCTATATTGCATCTAAACGGTGTCTCACTTGAAGTGTTAATAATTCGCCATTAATAGGACTCGAATTTATTCATTCAGCTCTTAAATGGCAATCCATGACTAAACTTGAAATCAATTCAACATCATATATGTGCAATGAATCGATAAAATTTATGTCATTTATTTATTTTATTATAGTTTACACTTTTTATGTGTTGCAATATTTATTACAAATAAATTAATTTCATATGTCAATAGTTTATTATTATGAAACAAAAAAATAAAATTAATAAAAATTCAAATTACGAAATAATAACATTAAATAATTAATCTCAAAAATTGATTAAAAACACTTAAAATATAAAAGACATTAAAGTTTGAAACATAATACACCGTCATTCTCATTGATACAACACTAATTCTTTATATTTACTAATGAACATAATATTTTGGCCATAAATTATAATTATATCATCTACAATAAGTTATTTGATCCACTTGAATTATATCTCTAATTTTTAAAAAATCGTCATTACTAACTTCAATGACTTTTTTCGCAAAAATGAGTGCAAGATCCCTATATTTTTTTACATTAGGCATATTCTAATTTGTAATAATAGATTTGAAATACATCAATGACACTATCATCCATAGAGTTTCTGCCATTTCTCTTTCTGTGATGGAATATCTGAACATTATAATATCTTATAATTTTTTATTTATTTTTATAATATAATCGGCAATTGTCGTGCGATTTTCGATTCTACTGCAATACAATTTATTCCATTTTTTCTTGATCATTGCCCTTGCAATGTTACCTCTCATACATTTCATAGCCAAATAGGTAAACACCATCTATAATGTGAAATAAATCAAAATAAATGTTATTTTAAAAAAATTTTCATAATAGTTTAAATTTCACTCTTATTCTAATTTATGAAGATAAATTAGAATATAATACTTTATTAAATTAATATATTTCAAATGATTTTTTTACTATACATTACATGCATCAACTTGCACATAAAAATATAATTAAATTATAAAAATAAACATAAAATTTATATAATATACTTAAACTATAAAAATAAACCTATAAACTAATATTTTCTAATTCCTACGATATTGGTAAAAATTTTATAATTAATGGTTCAATAAACTAATCTTCTCAATAAAAAAATTAACTATAAAATTTACAATTAGGGGTGAACATGGGCCGATTAACCAGTTCATTAATAATTTTATTAAATCAGTCCATTAATTTCGGTTAACTGCTATATCGGTTTAGATTTTTAATTCGGTTTATCGGTTAATTACTAAAAAATTTTAATATATAAATTTAATAAATTATGTAATTTATAATATTATTTTTAATAGTTAAAATTCTTTAAAAATTAAAAAATACAAATTAAATACAATACCTATTAAAAGAATCAAAATAAAAATAAAATTTTTATAATTAATTATAAGTATTAAATATATTCAATATAAAACTAATAACATAGTGGTAATTATGCACATATAATAATAATAATAATAATAATAATAATAATAATAATAATAATAATAATAATAATAATAAGAAGAAGAAGAAGAAGAAGAAGAAGAAGAAGAAGAAGAAAATTTTAATGTTTATTTACTAAAAATATGTATTTTAATAATATTTTAAAAAGTTATATATCATAATATTTATATATTACACAAATATTGAAAAATATAAGTATAAAATTTTAAATATAATTCATAAAATATATATAAATCAGTTAACCATTAGTCAACAGTTAACCGCCAGTTTTTAAAAGTAAAAAATGTAAATCTAAATTTTCGATTTAGTTAACCTAAAAATTGGTTCGATTTCAGATTCCTTTTTCGGTTAACCAAAATTTCGATTTTTTTTGCTCACCCTTATTTACAATGGTATATAAATTTGTAACACATTATAAGGGACTAAAAAACTAAAGTTCAAACTAATAATGATTTATAAATTTAATCTTATTATACAATTATTTATTTAATTATAATTTCCTCATCCTAACAAAACATACAACAATTTTTGTACCAACTATAAATATATTTTTCATTTTTATGTACAATAATTAAAATCATTGGAAATAAAAATATATAGAAACTTACCTTCAAAAATAATAATCGAAATTATATTGTTAACTCAATAACATCTACATTTTAAAAATAAAAATTAAGTTAGCCATATGTTAAAAATTAAAAAACAAAAATTAATTTTTACTATATTAACATAATTTACCTTTTTTATAGCCTTCAACAAATTGGCCTTCAGAAATTCAATAAAACGGTTTCAACTTATACGATACTATTGAAATTGAAAGAGAAATAAGAGAAGAGAATGTAAAAAATTTAAAGAGAAAGAATGAAAGCAACAAAGAGGGAGAGCAAGAGTAAGGCAACACAAACGAGAGAGAGAGAGTGGGACATTGGTTAATTTCATATATACAATTTAAAAAAGAAATATTTTTAACATGTGGTAAGGTTGATTGCAGTTTTCTAACATGTGGGTCCCACTTCATCTGCCGCTTCTCTCTCACCGAAACAACGCATTTTTCCTTACAAAAAACGATAGCAGATAATGTCATTTTTTCATGCGCTCTCTTCCTTTCCCAAACAACGCCGTTTGGTCAACAGTGAAAAATGGCAAAGATGCCTACCATTTTTTATGCTGCAATTTCACCCGTCTCCATGGGGCCTGTCCTGTTGGAAAACGGCAACTGTGGGTGCTGTTTTTTAACACTCTCAATCTCTAATTATTTTTCTTATTACACCACTTTTCTAAAAAAAATTTAAATATTACACCAAAATAAATATAAAAAAAACACATGTTCCTCCAAATAAATACACCACTTTTCTAAAAAAAAAAATTTAAATGTTACACCAAAATAAATATAAAAAAAACATCTGTTCCTCCAGATAAATACACCACTTTTCTAAAAAAAAATTTAAATGTTACACCAAAATAAATATAAAAAAAAACACCTGTTCCTCCAGATAAATACAAGTTCTAAAATTGTGCACATTCTTTTACTGAGACACTTCTAAAACTTCAAACAGGCGAGTTTGAGCAAAGCCTCAACTTCATAGAAAGAGAAAGTGCATGCTAGCAATATGCAATAGAATCCTTTTTTGTTTAACTAAAGTAATTTGCCCAAATAGGTCTCTATTTTTGTAGCAAAGTTGGGATGATCTTCGGACAAATCCATAGAATATTGATAGACATAATTATCATAGTGATAGCAAGTAATTCAGTGTGTGGATATTTGAACCATACAATCAGTGACGTACTGCTATTTGACGGTTTAGATGTAGCACACGCAATTATATTACAAGATATGCCCATTCACAATTTATTTTTCAGAAACAATATTATTGAAGTAAAAATTAAAATAATTCAAAATTCAAAGTTAATGATTGATTAAAAACTGTATAATAGAAAGCATAAGCCAACTAAATCGCTACCTGGCGGTAAATTAAAATATTCCTTGACATATCAAATTCTGTTGACACATGGATAGATAGCTAAATTGGGGAGATAAGAGTTTTACCAATTTAAGGGTATGCAGAGCTTTGGTAGAGTTGGAAGAATGATATATTCCAGACTGTAAATAAAGCAAGTACGGCAGGTATAGCTTTATTTCATATAATATGAATTTAGCCTCAAAAACGCGTAGGGTACAATTAGTGGGTTTAATTCTAACAACTACTAATCAAACCACTCTCTTGTCTCTAATTCTTATCGCATCTATATATACTGCATACATTTATCTCAGCTCCCATTTCCATTTGCAGTAAACTGATCTTGATAAATATAAACATACAAATATTAGCAGCATGATGAAGCTTGGTGCTGGAGAGGGTTCTACTTCTACCCCAAAAACTGGGCCAAATAGAGGATTTGCTGTACTGGACTTTGTCCTAAGGCTAGTTGCATTTGTTGCTACTCTTGTCGGTGCAATTATCATGGGAACTACTAATGAAACACTTCCTTTCTTCACGCAATTTATTCGGTTTAGGGCAGAGTACGATGATGTTCCAACATTTACGTACGTTTTCTTCTCCACTATACATATATTTTTTCAAAACAGTGTAAAAATGCCATGCATGTTTCCTCTCTACAATTATATATAGACAAGTCGGTCCATGAATTTTTAAAACCTATACGTGTCACGTTCTATTATTAGTTAACTTTAACTTTGAGCAGATTTTTTGTGGCTGCCAATGCGGTTGTAAGTGGTTATCTGCTCCTTTCTCTCCCAATTTCTACTGTCGACATTTTGAGAAGCAGTGCAAGAAACAGTAGAATTATCCTCATCGTCATTGATACGGTAAATGCCTTTGGACGTTACTTTATAAGAATATAAATATTTTTTCACATTATATAGAACATCTTGAGAAAAAATCATATAATTTAATTCAAATTGGACATGAAGGTAAAAACATTATTTAAGTAATATAAATAATTCTGGGAGACCTATAATTTTAAACCCAGCTTAAGAAAAGTGATGGTTCTGTTCCAATAGGCAATGCTGGTTCTTTTGACTGCTGCGGCATCTGCATCAGCTGCTATAGTATACCTAGCACACCACGGGAATACTAAAGCAAACTGGTTTGCTCTCTGTCGACAATACAATGCCTTCTGTGAACGCATTTCTGGCTCCTTGATCGGACCATTTGTAGGAGTATCTTTGTTTGTAGTGCTAATCTTGTTGTCTGCAGTGGTCCTTTCCCGGCAAAAGTAGATCCATCCTTCTGCACCGTAATCATATGTATATGCTTGTCATTTATCGTTTGCAAGTTTGATATTATGTCTATTTCTCTTGTTTCATCTGCAATGTAATATTTTGTGTGTAATTTGAGTGTTAATGCAAAGTTTATATCTATTCATGATCAAAACAAAATGAATCTTCCTACTAAATATTTTTGAGGTTGACCGAAGCATATTCCCTTATCCCTGAATAAAGGGAAAAAGACAGAAGGATATTCCCACTATGATTAAAAAAATTAATGGGATACCTCTTGTCATTTTATATGCGAAAAACTTCAAATTACAAGGGAGGCAGTTAAATAATCATTACGAAAAATAAATAAAGAAGATGTTGGTGTGTATTTAATTGGTCAGCTCATGAAAGGCTCATAGGACAACTCGTATGTCTAACAAACGACAGGTTGGAAAATGTATATGAACATGTGAATCTTTACAGCTATGTAACATATGCCTTACTTGTTAAAATAACTATGACTGTATTACTGCATATGTTACATATTACTTTCAATTAATGATTTATTTCCTATTTAGAAGGAATTCATAGTTTCCTAGTTTAGAAAATAACCCTATTTTGAATAGATATTCCTAGGGTTATAACCTTTATTTGAAGAGGCTCAAACAAACAAGCTCAATTTGACAAGCTTTATTAATTCCCCGGTGTTCCGATCCACAACTTGCCACCATAACATAATCCTCTAAGGCACAAATTCATCAATGCCATTGCCAGATAAGCAAGCATTGAAAAAGCATGCTTACTTTCACATATTATATTCGTGTCTGTGGCCCGATCATCATTGGAGTTCATTTAATCATTAAAAAGTTACTAAGTTACAATTTTGCAAAAAGAAAAGAAATCATTCCAGTTAGTTTTAACTACTCAAACATGTGAAGTAGGGTCTCTGATATCAGATCCACTCCCCATTCTTCTTCCTTACTTTAACCACCAATCGGTTAGGGTGAGGGTTTTAGTACCGAACTTCAATTACCAAAGTGACAGGACAGTGAAATGAGTGACCACAGAGAAATTAAGCTGAAAGTAAATACTTAAGTTGAAATATTGCAACTCAGTAAATACTTAAGTTGAATTGTGCATATTCTTAATACATACAAAACTTTGAATAGGCGGTTTTAGCAAAGGCCCATTCGCAGAAGTGCTTCAGTAAGTCTAGCATTCTAGAAATAAGAAATAAAAAACTCTATTGGTTGAAGTAAGTTGACCAAATAGGTCTGTTATTCTGGCTAGGTCGATGCTTCACTGCTCTCTGGACAAAATCCATAGCATATTGACAGCAGGATTTTCGCATAATTGTCATATTGGAAAACTACAACATGCCCAAAAAGTTCAACATGGTCATGGAAGTAAAACAATTATATACTAGGATTCCAAATTTTGATTTGTTACAGCATGTACTTGGAACAGAGACTAGTTTTCTGCTAAATTTACAACCGATCCTCAATAGTCTTGTTTGTCAATCTAATTAATATTACCAGAAAACACTAATAATTCCCAAGGACAATTTGAAGGAGAAGGTCAACAGTGCCTTCTCCTAGGTGAATAAGTGCAACAAGGATGGTATCATTTGTCAACATATAGTTTATAATTATATCCTAGTAGCATATGGAGGAATAAGAAGGCATTCCTTACCAACTTGCAGCTTATGATATTTGATTTCTCAACTTTTTGCATTTTGAATCAAAAGCATGTTGCATGAAAGCTCTTTCATCTGCTTCCAATCAGGCTAAAGCCAGGCTCTTTTCTCGCTCCACTATCATCCATTAACTTCCTCACCTTCTCAAACCCATCCCACTTGCCTATTGAAGCATATATGTTGGAAAGCAACACATAATCCCCACTCTCATCTCTTCTGATTTTAAGTAGTTGTTCATTTGCTCGCCTACCCAGCTCAACATTTCCATGAATTGTGCAAGACCCCAGCAAAGTCCTCCAAATTATAGCATTAGGTTCAATTTTCATACTATCTATGAATTCAAATGCTTCCTTCAGTAACCCTGCACGTCCTAGCAGATCAACCATACAGCCATAATGCCTTACATTTGGCTCTATATTATAACTATCTTGCATAAGATTAAAATACCGACGCCCCTCTTCAACTCTGCCAGCATGACTGCAAGCAATTAGCACTCCAACAAAAGTGATTTCATCTGGTTTAACATTTTTCAACCTCTGCAATTCTGCAAACAAATCGATAGAATCCTCAGCATTGCCATGAAAAGCCAACCCAACTATAACTGAATTCCATGTTGAGATATCTTTCTCTCTCATCCCTCTGAACACATCAAGTGCTCCCTCAATACTCCCGCACTTAGCATACATATATATAAGCGCATTCCCAAGCAAGACAGACAAATTTCCGGAAGTTATCTCCAAAATTGCGCTATGTACATTCTTGCCTGTCTCCAAATTGCCTATATCTGTGCAAGCTGACAAAAGACTGAGCATGGTAACTTTATCTGGCAGCTGTCCAACATTTCTCATCTCTTCAAACATTTCCAATGCCCGCTTGTTATCCCTAGAAAGAACGTAGCCTGAGATCATAGCATTCCAAGTCACAACATCCCTTTTAGGAACCTCATCAAAGAGTCTCCTCGCACATTCCATCTCCCCTCGCTTAACATATGCTGTAATCATCACATTCCAAGCAACCAAATCTTTCACTGGCATTTCATCAAACAGCTGCCTAGCCACTCTCAATTCCCCTCTCCTGGCATACCCTGCAGTTAGAGCAGACCAAGCAACAACATCCCGTTTCGCTGAATCATCAAAAATCAATCTAGCTATACACAAATCACCACAATTAGCATGAAAATAGATGAGAGAATTTCTCACAAACTTATTTTCTTCAAACCCGTACTTGATAATCTTTCCATGAAAACAAAAACCAGTGGTTCTCCACTGAAGCCTAGTACAAGCCTTGAGCAAAAACGAAAAAGTGAAGTTATCAGATCTTGTGCCGCGACATTCCATCTGGGGATAGAGTGAAATTGCTTTCAAAGGGGTTTGACTTTGAGCTGAGCCTCTCATCATGGTGTTCCACATAAAGGTGTCTGGTTCGTTAATTTGAGCGAACAGTTGGTGAGCATAGTCCATAGTGCCAGGAATGGCCATGGCGCTAGTGTATATGAGCTCTCTTAGGGCTGATAAGCTCGAATTGTAGCCATTGACGATGAGAGTAGCGTGGATTTGCTTCAAAGAGCGAAGATTTGTGCAGCTTCGCCACAGCCTTGACCGTTGCCGCTGGTTGCTGCTCTTGTCGTTTCTTTTCCTTATCATGGCGTCAACAATTCCCTCCTTTTATTCATTTCTTAAAATAGTTCATTTTGTTATTTCTTCTTTTTTTCTATATAATTAATCTTTTGGGGAGAGAGTCAAAATCGAAATTTTCGTTGATCTTTTTTAACAGTTCGAATTACAAGAAATTTTCATACCTATTTGCTATTTCAGGCTGAATTTATTCTAGGTAGATAATTGATAACACCCAAAAAAAAATTAATTATAAGGTCGGTCCATTAAAAACTCACGAAGAAGCCTACGATCAGAAACTCATAAAATTCAATACTCAAAACTATAAATTTAACAGATATACCCATAACAAAGGGGGCTCCCACTCCCTCTAACTCTTCTCTCCCTCTCCATTAAGCTTTCTCACCACATTCAGATAGTTAATTTAGGCATCGGAGCTCAAAAGCCAGGCAAGACCGGGCTAGTTTCCTTTTTTGCAGATCATTAAAGCCTCACTCACCATGACTGGTGATCCCTCCTTCTATCGTAAAATTTTGTATTTTATCATTTGGTGTTTTCATTGAGAGTTGACGCCGGATCTGAGCTACTCAGCCTAAAATCAAAGAAGAATGATGTTCGTCCCATGGCTACTTCTTAAAGGAGCTTCAACGCCAAACTTCATATCTACTATTGCTCCTCTGTAAAAGAAAAATCCATGAAAAATTTTGAGCTTTATTTCACAGAGAAAGGTTAGATCTAAAAGATCTTGAGCTTTATTTCATAGAGAAAGCCTAGATCTAAAAATCTTGAGCTTGATTTTAAAAGGAAATCTTAGAGCTAAAAGCCTTTAGCTATATTTTGTGTGAAAGGCCTGAATCTGAAAAATCTTGGGTTTGATTCTTCAAAAAACAAAAAAAAGACCGAGGAAAAGAGGAGAGCAAAGATCTAAGATGATTGAAATCGATGGATGACAAGGCCTACAGAGCCTATTCCCAAGAAAGGGAGGAAAAATCAAGGTGCTACCACGTGCTACCAACCCTGCAAAGGAGAGGTAGCCCTGCCAACTCATTTAAAAAGAAAAGGAGTACCAATAAATGAGTAAAAAAATTTCTTGTTCTCATGGTCAAATGACCTGAAATTCAAAATCAAGTTTAAACAATTCCAAAATAAAGGTTAGTTTCAACGCCTCCTTTTTATGCTTTTTGACTAATTTACTAGTACATGTGCTCCATTATTTACTTTTAGTTTCTTAATGTTTCAATGAGAAATTGTTGAAAACTTCTTTTTCATAATATATTATTTCTACAATGTGTTAAATTCGATCCGATGATTTTTTATTCCGATCGGATGTTATTATTTCCACCATGGACTGGTTATCTCTCCGCCAAGAGCGGATCGAATCGGAAGACCGTCCATCGTCAATGGCAGATCGGACTAGTTATCTCTCCGTCAAGAGCGAATCGGATCGAAAGACAGTCCATCATCGAGGGCATATCGGACAAGGTTATCTCTTCGCCAAGAGCAGATCGGATTGGAATATTGTCCATCACCAAGGGCGAATCGAACTGGTTATCTCTCTGCTAAGAACGGATCGGATCGAAAGACCGTCCATCGCCGAGGGCGGATCGGACGAGGTTATCTCTCCGTCAAGAGCGGATCGGATCGAAAGACAGTCCATCGCCAAGGGCGGATCGAACTGATTATCTCTTCGCTAAGAGCGGATCGGATCAGAAAATCGTCCATCGCCGAGGGTGGATCGGACGAGGTTATCTCTCCTCCAAGAGCGGATCGGATAGGAAGATCGTCATCGCCAAGGGCGGATCGGACTGGTTATCTCTCCACCAAGAGCGAATCGAATCGAAAGACCGCCCATCGCCAAGGGCGGATCGAACTGGTTATCTCTCCGCCAAGATTGGATAGGAAGATCATCCATCGCCAAGGACGGATCGGACGAGGTTATCTCTCCGCCAAGAACGGATCGGATCGGAAGACCGTCCATCGCCAAGGGCGGATCGGACTGGTTATCTCTCCGCCAAGAGCGAATCAGATCGGAAGACCGTCCATCGTCAAGGGCGGATCGGACAAGGTTATCTCTTTGCTAAGAGCTGATCGGATTGGAAGACCATTCATCGCCAAGGGCGAATTGAACTGGTTATCTCTCCGCCAAGAGCATATCGGATCAGAAGACCGTCCATCGTCAAGGGCGGATCAGACTGGTTATCTCTTCGCCAAGAGCGGATCGGAAGACCGTCCATCGCCAAGGGCGGATCACTTAAGCAACCTTCAGGTTAGTAAATATTTATAAAATTATTTGCACAATAAAATTGCAAAAAATTATTTGCAGGATAAAATTTTAAAAAGGGTAACTCCCCATAAGCGGGTAACTCTCAAAGTCAACATCTTAATTCCGATCGGTTGATACTGACATCACGATCGAGGTATTCTCCAAACGGATAACTCCCCATAAGCGGATAACTCCCAAAGACAAAGTATTCTCCAAACAGGTAACTCCCAAAGACAAGGTACTCTCCAAACGGGTAACTCCTCATAAGCGGATAACTCCCAAAATTATCGAGCCTTCGATCTCAAAGATCGAATTGCTTGGAGGGGGACTAGTGATAACACCCAAAAAAAAATTAACTATAAGGCCGGCCCATTAAAGTCCCACGAAAAGGCCTAAGATCAGAAGCCCATAAAATCCAACACTCAAAGCTATAAATTTGACAGGTATACCCATAATAAAGGGGGCTCCCACTCCCTCTAACTCTTCTCTCTCTCTCCATTAAGTTTTCTCTTCACATTTCGATAGCTAACTTAGACATCGGAGCTCAAAAGCCCGCCAAAACCGGGCTAGTTTTCTTTTTTACAAGTCATTAAAGCCTCCTTTAAAGCCTCACTCACCATGGCCTGCCATCCCTCCTTTTACGGTAAAATTTTATATTTTATCAACAATATTATTATTACTAGAAAAATTTTGCCAACACTTAGTCTGGATAAATAATATGAAGCAAATTAAAAAATTAAACTTATATTATATTGTCATTTATGCATGTTAATTATCACTTGAATCGTTTTTTAATAATTTGTGTATATATATTATTAATTTGATTTATAAAATTTATTGAAATTAGATCTAAATGGGAAAAATACAATTAATTATATATAGACAGTTATAAATTTTATAAGTATTTAAACGTGATTCAAATTTATTATTTAAATATAATATTTTTTATTTATTTTATCATAAAGAAGAAATGATTATATACAAATATAGCTATGAATAATTATTAAAAATTACTAAAATTTGATAATTTTTTGTATTTTAATTAAGTGTAGACTATTTTATATATTCTAGTAATTTGAAATCTTTTAGTAATTTTATACAAAACTTATTTTTTCGAAATAGAATTTTTAATATAAAAAAAACCCTTAATAGGAACCGGGCTTACAACAGCTTATGGATTGAAGTATATCCATGGCGACTCAAATCCTATCCAATGTTTTTAGGAGCAGCTTGAAAATCGACTTGACTTGCCAACTAAGTCAAGAGTCAATTGGTTGAAACGAATTAACTCGAAGTTTTTATTTTTTTAAATATAATTATTTATAAAAAATTAAAAATATAATATTTTAAAATACATTACCAAATATCAATATAAAAATATTAAGTCCAACAAAATTTCTAGATATTAAAATTGCAAGTTAAATTAATTAAGCAACAACACACAAGTTAAAAATGTAATCCTCATCTCATCCCTACATTGCAATACATTGCCAAAAGTTATAGCAAAACTACCTATTAGTGATCCATTTGCATTCGAACAAAATTCCTAATTCAATGCACAATCAAAACTAATTAAAGAGCTTTTAATTTTAAAAGCAATAATAGTCGACATCCAAACACAACAAAGGGATCTACACTCTATGTTATCTCAAAGGTAACATTAAGATTCAAAGAACTGTAATTCACAACAAAGTGATCCATTTGCATTAGCATGAACAAAATTCCCAATTCAATTCACAATCAGAACTAATGAAAGAGCATTTTAATTTTAAAAGCAATAATAGTCGACATCCAAACACAACAAAGGGATCTATACTATATTTTATCTCAAAGGTAACATTAAGATTCAAAAAATCATAAGTCATAAAAATTACCAAGAAATTCAAACAACAAATCCATTTACAACCATCACAAATAGCCAACACCTTCAATCCTTATTGTTAAGCCTTTCAATGCACTGTTTCAACTGCTCGATCTAGGCCACCAAATTCGTAAGCGAATAAAGCAACCAATAAAACAAAAGAGCAACAGCAATTAGAAGCGCATTCCTCTAGCTCATCATCTGGTTGCGGAGACACTCCGATGGGGTGCAGGAATTGGCCTCACAGCTGGGTTCGAACTCGTACTTCCAATAAATTTCCAGGAGGAGGAAGAGACTGAACAACACCAACAATAGGAAAGGCTTAGGAGATTGCGAGTAATGAAGACTAATCCCTTGTGGAGTCCCTCCGGGCCGGAGTCCAACAAAGCTCTGGTGAAGAAACCGCACCTAAAGAAACACAAGTCCCGCTTCAGGTGAAGAAGAAATGAAGAAGAAGAGAGAAAAAGAGGTGGCCGCGTGAAATGAAATGGATGCACATAAGGGAAAGTTAGGGATTTAGGTATTCTTTTCCTCAAAACGCAGCATTTATATGTTGAACTAGATCTGATCCAAGTCGAAGATTTCCAAGTCAAATCGATTTTTCTCGAGCCAAATCGAGTTTTTACTCCTTCCTATTTTCATGTTGGATCGACTCGAATTGGTGGTCGAGTCACGATCCGATCAGCCGAGTCAAGCCAAATTTAATAACCATGATCCTACCACAGTACCACCAGCCTCCAAACCAAAAAAAAAAAGAAATAATTACTTGCTAGAAATTACACTTAAACTCAATTTAAGAATATTAGGCACTGTCTATCAAACCTTAAAACAACAAAAAGCTAGTGAAAATTCAATCCAAAATATATAATAGTTCATTATTGAATAATCACCTTACACATTAAATTATTCAAATTACATAAATTAACATTTATTATTATGAGAATTAAAAAGTAAAAATATTTTATATTTTTTAGACTGGGCCAATGGAACCAATGAATCACGAATATTAGATGAATTAAAAAAGGAAAAAGCTAAATTAGTCCAATAAATGAGCCATCCTAAATGGTGAATAACTAGATGAGGTCGGTTGGCCTACCCAAGTAGGAGATTGATTGAAGGCCCACAATTGTAAAGCCTTAACTTTTGATAAACAATTGATTGCTGTCTGCCGCCACGACAAAATATCTACGCCACTGCATGCCTCCTCTTTTGAGTTTCTGTTTCGCCAACATAACCTTTTATTATTATTATTATTTTTTTCTTTTTAAATAAGCATCAATATATTCATATATTATTTAAAATTTAATAGTATGAATATATAACATATATTTAAATAAAATTTTTTAAATTAATGTAAAATGTGTAAATTATAACATATACACCCAAAACTGTCTCAATTGGGAACACAAAGCAAGACAACTTCAAAATGCACATGATTAACGAGAACTTCATAAATCTTCATAGAAATTGTCTTAAAAACCACAAACGATAAAACATCAATCAAATAATAACACTTCAACCACCAGCTTATATATTTTATATTATCGATTATTCGTTTAATAAACATCCATCCCTTGACCGTCCACACACTATGGAACATTATTTGGACGGATCAGATTCTTAAGCTAGTCCATTCCCACAAATTCATGCGATTCACATTGTGTATACAACTAATGATTAAAAAAATAATAATAAAATAACTAATTAGGAATTAATTGTTTGGACCCCATGGACCATTGGTTGTTATAAACTAAACCAACCAAGATCTACCATCTCCCTCCCTCAAATCCCCCCTTATCTTGTATATAGCTGTTGGTTGCAACTTCTATACCCTTATGACGTTCTGTCTTGGTAGATTTTGAATTATTTTATTATGACATCTTCAAGAATAAAATTATTATATTTAAATAACTAAACAGTCACTGGAAGATACAGTACTATCCAAATTTTGATATTATCTTACGTAGAAAAATAATCTAAGGGCTTCCATTGACTTGGACAATGAAGTAAGTACACAATTTGGCTTTCTTTTTATTTTTATTTAAAAAAAATATTGAACATATAGCCCGACTGCAATTATCAAAGGAGGAATTAAATTTAAAATTTTCTACACTTTTAATTATGGCTGTATTGAATTTGGCATGTTCTTTTGTACAAAGAAACATTATTCATTCACCTTTTGTCAACTTCGGAAAGCACAATGAATTTTTGATAAATTTTATTTTGTGTTATATTCATTTGATCTTCCTTCACATCAATTTAATAATTTTCAAAATTAATACCTACCATTTTTTGGTTAAACAGCTTTAAGAGCTTACTGTAACATTTTCTCTATTTGCATGCAAGTAATATTGACCGTATAATAGATAAGGATAAGATATTTTTCGTATTTTGATTATTTGGTTCATTTAATCTGAAAATAAATATGACTAAATGCAATTAACGGTTCCATATTTGGGTAATTATCAAGTACCTAATTTAATTACTAGCCAAGCCTCGATATATACACCGCAAAAAAAAAAAAAAAAAAAAAACAAGAGAAAGAATTTTGTCGCTAATGACGGTATTTTTGTTGCTAAACGCGTTAACTACAACTTAGCGAAAAACATAAGTTATAGTTGTTGCTAAAATTAGCGAAAAAATTATTTTATTGTCCCTAAATTATGCTAGCCAGAAAAAAACTATTTTTTGCTAATATTAGCAACTAAATTATTTGTCATCGCTGAATTCAACGAAAACAAAATATCATTGCAAAATTAAAAATTTGTTGCTATTTAAGGTTGTTCAAGGCAACTTTTCTCCTCTATATTGACCAATGTTTTAAAACTCAGGTTGACTTGAGCAGTTGGATCGCTTAACTCACGAACCAATAAAAACCCTGATTTAATTCAAGTTAAAACTCGAAATAGATAAAAACTCGCTTTTGACCAAAAAATTGGATTGGACCGAAAATCATTGAATCGGCTTTGGGTTCAACTAAAAAATAGTGCATTTTGTGTGTTTTCAACTAAAAATAAAGCCCCTAAACGGCTAAATCCTTAATTTTGTTCCATTGTCCATTGTGAAACCAAACACCTAAGGGCAAAGCAACAACCTTCATCTCATTCTCCATCAACAACCAATGCCATTTCTTTCCGGTCAGCTACTCCGATGAGCGCCAATCTTTCTCCGATAAGAAACTCTAATCGACCAAGTACTACTTTATTCCTTCCTCTTTTCACCGCTAATGACATTGATTTTGGAAGCTGAAGTTCAGTTGACTAGTATACAGACTCTCTCACTGTTAAACTTAAAACAACTAATAATTAATGTCCTCAACAATTAACTTCACTTCATCATATCATCTTCAAGGCTTTTTGACATTAGTTCTTCCCTGATCTGCCTCATTTTCCCTAAACCAAAACATCTGAATATAATCTTTAATTGGAGATTTTCTTTTTACTAAATTGTACTACTGCAGTATAGGATTCTCAAACTAACTATAGCATATAGGTTGAGATATCTATAATACAAAAAATTATTAAGTGGCCTATAATGATATGAGCATAACCAAGCACAATAGCAACAAGGGAGATAAACTAGCACTTCCTCAAGGACCAATCACAAGAGTAAGGTTAAAGAAGCTTAAAGAAGTCTTATAAGCATTCATGAGACTGTATGTACAAAAAATGCAAGCGCAAGAGGAGAAAGAAGCTAAATTGGACTTTGAAGAAAAGTTTAGGCCGAATGATGTAGAACATGTAATTAAGTATATTTGGGTAGCCTGGAACTTAAGAAACCAAATTGGGCTAGTTTAGTTTAGGTTTGTTTTATTTCATTTTGGTTTGGGCTTATTTTGATTGTTTTGGGTAGTTTGAGCATATCCTTTAAGGGCTGGCCGAATTCCACTTGTAGTTAGGATTGAGTCTACATTAATTCTTTCATTTTCTTAGGATAATCATGCGTATTTTATCACTAGATTTTAGGATTATTTTCATATGGTTAATTATCTTTATTTCTTCATATATTTAGCCCCTATTGCGGCCAAATACATAGGGAATTATCCTAGTTATTTCCTTTGTTAATTATCTCTTAGAGTTAGTGTCTGAGTATAATTCCTCTAGGGAGGGGTGGCTGCCTAGCCTATTTAAAGGGTTGAAATTCTTCATTTGTGACACTTGATGAACACCTTTTGATTAATGAAATTTATTTGGCTTGGCCGAATTTATGAGAATTGGTTTATTATTGATTTTTGCTATTACATGAAGAATCAGACATAGGCAGATTTGCATGATTAATGTATGCTTGATTTTTTTCTTCTTGCTTTCTAAATCAATCTATTATAAGTGTTTCCAATCAATCTTCTTTAGGGGGTTCTTTAGATTGGAGATTTATTTTTCTTATTTATGTTAAATATTCATGGTATTTCGACATTCTAGTTTGCATATAGGCTAGGGTTTTGCATCACATAAAATTTTCATTTTCGAAAACTTTTACTTGTTTATTTTTCTTTCATATAGTGCGGGTTCATTGTATTAATCAATTTCACAATCTAAAACTTATATTGTTTTATATTATGGTGTGCTCAAGCATATATGGAACATCATATTTTGAACATATATATAAAAACAGATAAAATGTTCTAGAATTTGGATTATTAAAATTTGAATAAAAATCCTAATTCTAACCTAGAGAAGAATTTGGAATTGAAAACTTAAGTTTGAATGTATTTGAAACTGCCATTGTAAAAAGCTGAGCTTCGGATTCTGAAATGTACATTTTTATTTCCTTTATCATAAATGCAAAAACCTTTCACAAATGAGTAGTTGGCTTATATTAATTCAAACATATAGCATACATATATATAAACATGCCAGGAGTAAATGCTATGAAGCATAGTTTAGTTGAATCTAATCAAGGAGTAGACAGAGACAAAGACGGAGATAAAGACGGAGTTTGATAATTAATGATGATTGTTTATCATTATGTCAAATGAATTTATTTAAATGTTTGTTTTTTATTTTATGTGAACTCATTTAGATATGTGCTATTTATGTTTGGAAAATTTATTTAATTTTTATATTTGTAAACTTTGTTAGATTTAAAATTACTATTTTTATTAATATTTGATAACTAATAGGTTATTTGAATGTGTTTTTTACATTCCATATTTTTAATTTTGTATAAATAGTTATATTAAAAAAAGATAAAAACTCTAAGTCAATCTGGTTGAACCAGTTGACTCATGAATCAGTTGGCAAGCCGAGTCGATGTTCGATCCGCTTCTGAAAATATTACTATCGACTATAGCGAAGGAAGTCCCTTTCTAATACAACACCTACTGAACCTAATTAACATATTCCAATTTTAAGATACTTTTGGTGCAACCTAACCGAAATCTGAGACATCTTCTATTTGTGTGCCACCTAGATGAATACAATCGACATCTCCCAATATCGGGATATTTTATATGCCAATTTGCCAAACACAATGATAAATTTCAAGTCAAATACTTCCCAAAAGGTCACCCCGACTTTTAATTTTTATTACTTTAGCATATTTAATTTCAAAAAACTTTAACCATTTCGACTAAAAATTTTATTTATCATATAAAATGCATATATTTTCTTTATACTATACTTATTTGTGGCCTGAATTTAATAGACTTTTAAAATTTTTTCCTTATTCAAGCCTGAAAAAAGTCGAATCGAGTGCAACTTCCACTCAGATTACCAGTTGAGGACCTACATATCAGGATTTTAGGGTTTTCGATTGTTTTCTTCTTTGTCTTCTTTCCCTATTGATTCCCAAGCCCAAATGGAAACTCTCTATTGTTACCAGTTTTATGAAGGCCCAGCTGGTGGAGACAGACAGGTTGGATGGAGCAAGTAGTTTTCTTGATGATTATCGCTTTGTGCTATCATTTTTTTATAGACAAAAGAAAAAGATAAGTGTAGAATATTTGTAGTTTAGCAAGAAAGAAAAGTATAAAAATCTGAAATATTTACCAACAACACTTATATTTCTCGTAATTTAGTAATAAAACAAAAATTCTCACTAATTATCGACAAAAAACTTATAGTTCTCACTAATTATCAACGACACTTATGTTTTTTCCTATTTAGACGCAAAACAAAATTTTCTCGCTAATTAGCTTTAAGGCCCCAACATGTACCCTAGTAACAATATGTCACTTTTAATGTCTAGTGAGTACATATACATGAGTTAAGGGCATAACGGTAATTAACTTAGAAGGCAAGGGTAAATTAGTAATTTAATTCCTTTTGGCTTGGACATGCATAATTGTATGAATTAAGGATTAAGGACATACATCCTTTTGGCCTGTAGCAATTGATGATATTACATGCCAATGTGGGAAACTAAGAGAAAATATATAATGACTATACTAAATAATCCTGATTACTGTTATATTCTGATTACTGTTATATCCTGATTACTGTTATTAATTACGTTCATTAATCCTGTAAATCCTGTGAGTTATCTGTTATCGATGCATATATGAGTATACATACATTCATACTATACAAGTCATATCAGATTGAGGGTTATACTTTATCATGCTGTTAGGTCTTATTTACATAACTTAATAATTACATGACTTTAAAGTGAAATATATACATCATTTAACCAAAAGTACAAAAGCAAGCTCATACATTAAGAAGATCTTTCTATTATGATGTTGGCTTTGGAAATTGTTGGCTTTGTCCCTGGACAAAAGGTCTAACCTGCAAACCTACATGGATAAATACTCGTGCTAAGCTACAAAGCTTAGTGGGGAACAAACTAACAACATAACCACTCACAGAGGTTATCACCAAGCATGCAACAATGGTACAAAAATAAATTGCATAGATTTCATTAATAAAGTAATAAAGTAGTAATACATAAATATATATACAATATTAAAAGGAATAACTGTTTCATTAAATCATATAATGAAAGATTGTAAACTATATGTGCATATTATTCATCTTATAAATTGTGCCTGCTTCATTTCCTGTGGGTGTGGATAACGGGTGTTGTGGATACCATAAGGTATCGAGTTTATAAATATCCGAAGGTATTAATACTGTGGATACCCGAAGGTATCAAATCTGTGGACCTATTGGGCCAAAACTATGGTCTCATGTAGAGACAAACTATGGACTCATAAGAGTCAGACTATAGCAGTTGCAACTATAACCCTATAGGCATGCCTATCTATCCACAACCAAGTCTTTATGTGCAGGCATTACTCAATTCATATACCATTATATCGATTTTGGGATTGAGTTATCATATTTATCATCTATAAAGACCACTCATATAAATATACATTATAATCAGGACAGTCTACTTTAATCCAATAGCATATTACTTCAATGAGGTAAATATATATATATATATATATATATATATATGGATACATAAACATAAGCACTATTCATAGAAAAGCAAGGGTATGCATCAATAATTATGATACAATAGCATACCTGTTCAATCTTTAAAGTAACACATTCGGGCGTAATTTATTATAATGGAAAATAAATAAAAGAAAATAAGAAACACATGCTTATTGTCGCGCTCGCGACACTTATCGCACCTGCGGTATTGCTCGTGCTCGCGACAGCAAGCAATGGCCGATATGAACATTCCTTGATGTCGCGCTCGTGACACAAGGTGATGGTTTGATGTCGCGCTCGCGACATAGGTCACGCTCGCGACACAAAGCGACGGTTCAAATGCTTCAACATTCATTGCTCAAAAATCCTGTAAGTTAATTTCAAAACTCAAATTGCATCCTAATTTCAACATGCCAAACGGCTTTTTATGAAAACACTATCTTCTATAAAGTTTTAGGCCTATATTTTTAGTTTCTAAATCATCAAAAATCTCCTCAATAGGACCTGTAAATCTTTAGATATTCCAGAAAAACTACAGATTATTCATGAAGACAAAATAACAATCACAATCATATTTCAATACCGTTTTTCACTATCAAGCAGTGAAAATCAGGTTTTGGTTTCTTCTAACAAAATCAAGGTTTATAAGTCTAGTTTCTATACCAACTAAAATTTTATCATTTGGACAACTATAGCTCAAGATATGGGCAAAAATATGCAGACTGGTCAAGTGATCCTTAAAATAGATTTTCATGTTTTTCAAACAAAACTTGTATATTTTCAACTCTAAACCCTTCTAAGCTTGAAATCATCCATAAAACATATGAGAGAGACATTCAAGGTCTCCCTCTCTCATGACCAAAACATCAAACATACATAAAAACCTAAGTTCCCATACCTTGTTAAGCTTCAAGTTCTTCAACCTTGGAGAGCCTCCTTCCCCTTTCTCTTGCTTGATTCACTTTCTATAATATAAGACACTTTCATGAATGTTTCTCAAGCTAGTTAAAGAACAACACATAATAAAGAAGAATCAAGGTTACCTTAAGATTAAACTAAGTAAATCCTTGTTCCTTTGATCAAAATCCCAAGAATTCTAGAGAGAGAAAATGAGAGAGGGAGAGAGTTTAGGGTTAGAGAGAGAGGTTGAAAATGAAGAGTGAAGACCAAGGGTTGGCCGGCCACCTCTTCATCAAAATATCTCCCTCCCTTTCTCATTTGATTGACCCAAATGTCATATAATTGGAATTCTTGCTATTTGGTCTGTTAACTTTTCTTTATTTCTAGTTCTACCTCAAAACTTACCCTTTAGCTTTTTAATTAGGTCCTCCTATAAGTATTTACTCATAATTAAACATGGACACTAATAATTAATTAGTGCTTGTTTTCCTAGGGTATAATGAGGGGCATTACAACTCTCTCCCTCTAAAAGAATTTCATCCTCGAAATTCATACCTGTATTGAAGAGCTGAGGGTATTGAGCCCGCATAGCTGCTTCAGGTTTCTAAGTCGCTTTTTGTACACCATGGTGTTTCCATAACACTTTGACTAGGGGAATTTCCTTGTTCCTCAACTGTTTAACTTCTTTGGCCAAGATCTGTTTAGGCTCTTCATCATACGTATAATCAAATCTGACACTGATATCTTGTACTGGTATGATGTGTGACTCATCAAATCGATATCGTCGGAGCATAAAAACATGAAAAACATCGTGCAACTTTGATAATTCACTGAAAAGATCCAATCAGTATGCTACCGGTTCAATCCGTTCCATAATTCTATAAGGACCTATAAACCTGGGACTTAGTTTCCCCTTTTTTCTGAACCGTAACACTTTCCTCCATGGGGACACCTTCAAGAACACTTCATCGCCAACCTGATATTCAATGTCCTTTCTTTTTAAATTAGCATATGACTTTTGCCTATCACTGGCTTCCTTTAATCTTTGCTTGACAAGCTGAATCTTTTCTTTGGTATCTTTAACAATGTCAGGGCCTGTCAATTTACTTTCAGCTAACTCTATCCAGCAAGAGGGAGTTCTATATTTTCGACCATAGAGGGCTTCATAAAGTGGCATACCAATGCTAGTTTGATAGCCATTGTTGTATGCAAATTCCATCAAATTCACATATTTATCCCAGCTCCCAGGAAAATCTAAAATATAGCCTCTCAACATGTCCTCTAGTACCTGTATGATCCTTTCCGATTGCCCATCAGTTTGAGGATGCAAGGCAGTACTAAGGAGAAGCTTTGTACCTAAAGCTTGTTGTAAACTTTTCCAAAATCTGGAAGTAAATCTTGGATCCCGATCTAAAATGATGAGATTGGTACCCCATGCAATCTCACAATCTGGTCTATATATAACTCAGCCAACTTGTCCATCGAGTGAGTAGTTCGGACCGGTATAAAGTGAGCCACCTTTGTCAATCTATCTACTATGACCCACACTGCATCATGCTTCCTTTGAGTAATGGGTAAGCCTGTAACAAAGTCCATAGTGACATTGTCCCACTTCCACTGAGGAATGGGAAGAGGATTTAACAGTCCTAAAGGAAGTTGATGCTCTGCTTTTACTTGCTGACATGTCAGACATCTGGAAACATACTCAGTCACATCTCTTTTCATTCCTAGCCACCAGTAAAACTGTTTCAAATCTCTATACATTTTGTTGCCGTCGGGATGCATGGTGAATACTGTGCTATTGGCTTCTTGTAATAAAGCTCTCTTCAATTCTTTAACATCTGGCACACATAATCGATTTCAATTGTTATAGCTTTACATCATCTATCTGTGCATCAATTACTGCCTGCCTTAAATTAGGGCAAGATCGCAATTGAGCTAACAAAGCCCCATCAGATGCAAACTTCCATTTACAATCTTGTAGTAACAAGGTTGCCATCATTTTTCGACTTAAAGCATCAGCCACCACATTTTCTTTTTCTGGGTGATAATCAACTATACAATCGTAGTCTTTGAACAATTCTAGCCATCTGCGCTGTCTTAAGTTGAGATCTTGCTGAGTAAGCAAGTATTTAAGACTCTTGTGATCTGTATAGATTTTGCACTTCTCACCATAAAGGTAATGCCGCCATATCTTTAAAGCAAACACAACTGCTGCCAATTCTAAATCATGAGTCGGATAATTCTGTTCATGAGGTTTCAACTGCCTTGATGCATAAGCCACTACTTTACCCTCTTGAATCAACACACATCCCAATCCATTTCTCGATGCATCACTATACATAGCATATTCTTTACCCGCTATTGGCTAGGTAAGAACGGGAGCCTCTGTTAACATCTTCTTTTACTATTTAAAGCTAGCTTGGCAACGATTTGTCCATTCAAATCTGGCTTCTTTCCGAAGTAACTTAGTGAGCGGGGAGGCGATAACTGAAAAGCCTCCTACAAATCTTCTATAATAACCAGCTAGGCCCAAGAAACTTCAAACTTCTGGAACATTGCGAGGCGGCTTCCAGTTTACAATAACTTCAATCTTTTAAGGGTCCACCCTGATGCCTTCTGAAGACACCACATGCCTAAGGAAAGAAACTTCTTTAAGCCAAAACTCACATTTACTTAGCTTTGCATATAACTGTTGTTCTTGCAAAATCTGTAATACTATTCTCAAATGTTCTGCATGCTCTGCTTCATCACGAGAATAGACCAGGATGTCATCTATAAACACCACGACAAATTGGTCTAAATAAGGTCTGACCACCCTATTCATAAGATCCATGAAGGTTGCGGGTGCATTAGTCAACCAGAAAGGCATTACTAAGAATTCGTAATGACCATATCGAGTCCTAAAAGCAGTCTTCTGCACATCTATATCCTTAACCCGAAGTTGATAGTATCCTGACCTCAGATCAATTTTAGAAAACACTCTAGCACCCCATAACTGATCAAAGAGATCCTCAATCCGAGGTAAAGGATACTTATTCTTCACAGTTACCCTGTTGAGTTGTCTGTAGTCTATACACATTCTCAAAGTGCCATCTTTCTTCTTGACAAACAATACCGGAGCGCCCTAGGGTGACACACTAGGCTTGATAAAGCCTTTATCCAATAGCTCTTGTAATTGAATCTTTAACTCTTTCAGTTCTGTTGGTGCCATTCTGTAAGGTGCTCTGGAGATAGGAGCAGTTACAGGTAAAGTTTCAATGGACAACTACACTTCTCTCTTTGGTGGCACACCCGAAAGTTCCTCGGGAAAAACATCAGGAAACTCATTTATCACTGGAATATCCTGAAGATTAACTGTCTCTCTCTTAGAATCAAGAACCAAAGCCAAATATGCTTCACATCCTTTTCTCAGGAATCTTTTCTCTTTCATAGCAGAAATAACATTGATAAAGGGTTTAGACTTAATACCCTGAATCAATGTCTCTACATCCCCATCATTCTTGACTACTACTGTTTTAGCTTTATAGTTCACTATAGCTTGGTACTTAGACAACCAATCCATACCCAGGATTACATCAAATTCATGGAAAGGCAAAACAATTAGGTCAGCTGGGAACTCTCTCTCTTAAATTCTAATAGGGCAATTTCTATAAACTTCATTTACATGTATACTATGGCCCAAAGGACTGATCACACATATATCATAATTCAGATGATCAACAATAGATACATTTCTACCCAACTCCCCATTACAAATATATGAATGTGTAGATCCCGGGTCTATAAGCACATGCACATCAGTATCAAAGAGGAAGAATATACCAACTATGACCTCAGGAGCATTAGCATCTTCTCAACCTTTCATAGCATAAGCTCTGACAGAAGGGGTAAGAGCGAATGGTTGGTCCACTGTCTTAGAAACATTCCTGGACTGGGCTCTAAACTAGCCCAATCCACCTCTGCCTCTACCACGACCTCTACTTGAAGAGGGTGCATTCGAAGCTCCTCTATTACTTTGTTGACTAGAAGTTTGTTCTTACGCCATAGGACAATTTGCAATAAAATGCTCCATGCTGCCACACCTGAAGCAAGCACCCGTGAGCATTCTACAAGTGCCCCAATGTCATCTAAAATAATAGGTACATTCTGGAGCTTGACCTTTACCCTATCCCGATACAATACCTCTACCAGATTCGATTAGAGTAAAAGTCCCATGTCATCCACCTCTAGATGCAGAACGAGTACCAGACTCTATTGGTTGTTTTCCTGGAGTCATTCTTGGTCTTTTTCCTGATGAAGAACCACCCCGAGAAAAGCTTCTTCTTCTTTGTTCTCTTTCTCTTTTTGCATTTTCTTCTTTCTATACTCGGATAGTTGCTTGAACTAACTGATGGTAATCCATAGGATGCAAAGAGATAGGTCCTATCAAATGCTCTTGAATTTGATCATTCAATCCATCTTCAAACTGGCGACACTTGAAAGTCCCAGTCAGCATAGGTTTTGGTACATATTTGCTCAGACGGCTGAATTATGCTTCACATGCAGCCATTGACATACCTCTCTGCTTTAAATTCAAAAACTGCTTCAACCTTTCATCCTTATATGCTTCAGTCACATACCTCTTTTTAAACTCCGCTACAAAGAACTCCCAGGTGAGGGAATCAGGTAGTTGAGGTTGTGTAAGAACTAGCTTCCACCAGTCATAGGCTGCTCCCTGAAGCAAGGACACAACACAGGTAACCTTTTGACTAGCTGGACATTAAACTTTTATAAAAACCTGCTCCAACCTTTCAATCCACAACTCGGCTTTCTCAGACTCTTCCCAAGTAGAGCCTAAAAACTCTTCTGCACCATGCTTTCTGATCTCAGAAATAGGGGTCTTTGGTGCAGTCATCCTTTGTAAAATCTGAGCCATGTCGTGGAAAATTTTCAACAATGCTTCACCAGACTCAGTAGTAGTTGCACCACCTCTAGTGGATGCAGAAGATTCAGGCTGAGAAGGATTCAATTGACCCGATAGGTTGCTCTCAGCTGATTCATCTACCACTTCATGATGTCCTTCCATCTTTAACTATATCAAAAGAAACACAGGGGCAGCCACATTAGCCAACATCGATAGAAATTCTATATCTATGACCTTTGAAATTCCTATTGGCCAGAACCGCCTAAACTAAATACCAAAAATGTAATGACTATAATAGATAATCCTGATTACTGTTATATCCTGATTATTGTTATTAATTACGTTCATTAATCCTGTAAATCCTGTGAGTTATTTGTTATCGATGCATATATGAGTATACATACATTCATACTATACAAGTCATATCAGATTAAGGGTTATACTTTATCATGCTGTTAGGTATTATTTACATAACTTAATAATTACATGACTTTAAAGCGAAATATATACATCATTTAACCAAAAGTATACAAAAGCAAGCTCATACATCAAGAAGATCTTTCTATTCTGATGTTGGCTTTGGAAACTGTTGGCTTTGTCCCTGGACAAAAGGTCTAACCTGCGAACCTACACGGATAAACACCCGTGCTAAGCTATAAAGCTTAATGGGGAACAAACTAACAACATAACCACTCACAGTGGTTATCACCAAGCATCCAACAATGGTACAAAAATAAATTGCATAGATTTCATTAATAAAGTAATAAAGTAGTAATACATAAATATATATGCAATATTAAAAGGAATAACTGTTAAATCATATAATGAAAGATTGTAAACTATATGTGCATATTATTCATCTTATAAATTGTGCCTGCTTCATTTCCTGTGGGTGTGGATAACGGGTGCTGTGGATACCATAAGGTATCGAGTTTATAAATACCCGAAGGTATTAATACTGTGGATACCCGAAGGTATCAAATATGTGGACCTATTGGGCCAAAACTATGGTCTCATATAGAGACAAACTATGAACTCATAAGAGTTAGACTATAATAGCTGCAACTATAACCCTATAGGCATGCCTATCTATCTACAATCAAGTCTTTATGTGCAGGCATTACTCAATTCATATACCATTATATCGATTCTGGGATTGAGTTATCATATTTATCATCTATAAAGACCACTCATATAAATATACATTATAATCAGGACAGTCTACTTTAATCCAATAGCATATTACTTCAATGAGGTGAATATATATATATATATATATATATATATATATATGGATACATAAACATAAGCACTATTCATAGAAAAGCAAGGGTATGTATTAATAATTATGATACAATAGCATACCTGCTCAATCTTTAAAGTAACACATTAAGGGCGTAGTTTATTATAATGGAAAATAAATAAAAGAAAATAAGAAACACATGTTTATTGTCGCGTTCGTGACAGTAATCGCGCTCGCGGTATTGCTCGTGCTCGCGACAGCAAGCAATGGCCGATATGAACATTCCTTGATGTCACGCTCGTGACACAAGGCGATGGTTTGATGTCGCGCTCGAGACACAAAGCGACGGTTCAGACGCTTCAACGTTCATTGCTCAAAAATCCTGTAAGTTAATTTCAAAACTCAAACTGCATCTCAATTTCAACATGTCAAATGGCTTTTTCTGAAAAACTATCTTCTACAAAGTTTTAGGCTTATATTTCTAGTTTCTAAAACATCAAAAATATCCTCAATAAGATCCTCAATAAGACCTTTAAATCTTTAGATATTCTAGAAAAACTATAGACTGTTCATGAAGACAAAATCACAATCATATTTCAATACCGATTTTCACTATCAAGAAGTGAAAATCAGGTTTCGGTTTCTCCTAACAAAATCAAGGCTTATAAGTCTAGTTTCTATGCCAACTAAAATTTAATCATTTGGACAACTATCGCTCAAGATATGAGCAAAAATGTTCATACTAGTCAAGTAATCCTTAAAACAGATTTTCATGTTTTTCAACCAAAACTTGTATATTTTCAACTCTAAACCCTTCTAAGCTTGAAATCATCCTTCAAATATATGAGAGAGACATTCAAGGTCTCCCTCTCTAATGACCAAAACATTAAACATACACAAAAACCTAAGTTCTCATAGCTTGTTAAGCTCCAAGTTCTTCAACCTTGGAAAGCCTCCTTCCCCTTTCTCTTGCTTGATTTTCCTTCTATAATATAAGACACTTTCATGAATATTTCTCAAGCTAGTCAAAGAACAACACATAATAAAGAAGAATCAAGGTTACCTTAAGATTAAACTAAGTAAATCCTTGTTCCTTTGATCAAAACCCCAAGAACTCTAGAGAGAGAAAATGAGAGAGAGAGAGAGAGTTTAGGGTTAGAGAGAGAGGTTGAAGATGAAGAGTGAAGACCAAGGGTTATCCGGCCACCTCTTCATCAAAATATCTCCCTTCCTTTCTCATTTGATTGGCCCAAAATGTCATATAATTGGAATTCTTGCTATTTGGTCCTTTAACTTTTCTTAATTTCTAATTCTACCCCAAAACTTACCCTTTAGCTTTTTAATTAGGTCCTTCTATAAGTATTTACTCATAATTAAACATGGACACTAATAATTAATTAGTGCTTATTCTCCTAGGGTATAATGAGGGGCATTACAAAATAAGGATTAAATGGGCAATTTGCCAAAACCTTGACATTTGGGCCAATGGGAGAGTAACAATTGCATGATTCTAAAAAATGCTATAAAAGGGATATTATGGGAGAAGATGGGGAAGGGTGGAATGGTAGAATTCTAGAATTATTCCTCACTCTCTTATCTATACAACTCACTTAATTTGGATGTTAAGGAGTTCTAAGCAAATTATAAGCAATTAAAGTAATTTGGTATCCTATTTTTTTTCATTTTTACCATTTCTTGCTTGATTATGCATGAGCTGGAGTTATGGGTTAAATTTAAGAGTGAGATATGAATTTTTAATGTTTCTAATTAGTGAATCAAGTGGAGTTAAAGAGAAAGAGAAGGAAAAGCAGTAAATGAGCTTATTTGGCCAACATCAAGGTTTGGAATATTTTCTCTTGTGTTTATGTTAATTATGTGTTTTTGTTGATGAAATTGTGAATTTGGTTGCCATTGTGTTGAATGGTGATGAATTTGCTTGAGTGAGATGGGAAATTATATAAGGGTCACTTTGGACCAATTTCTGCCAATCAGTTCACTTAAACCAGTTTTGTTAGGATGGTTGTATCTCAACCTATAGATGTTCAAATAGAGTGATTCTAATGGGAAATGAAAGTTAACTCATACATCTAAAACTTTGTTTTAGAAACCTGAGTCTAATTTTGCCTTTAAAGCCTTTGAAATTTGGGTTGAACTTGAATGATAGTTGTTGCCCTATCAATAGACATAGTTTGGGTTGTCATGGACATATCTCATGATATAGAAGTTCAATTGGAATGATTCTTAATGTTTTAGAAACTAAAAACATAAAGGAATAACTCTGTAGAAGACCTTTTTGGCTGAAAATGTTGTTTGGTAGGTCTAAAATAATATACAGATTAAACCTAAAAATCTATCTTTAGGATTTTAGAGCAGAATGGTACCTCACAGTCACAGCCAATTAGTTACCACCATGAGCTCCTTCCAGAATCAAATCTACACCTATCTCACTGTTAAAATGAATTAGTTGCCACCATGAGCCTTATCTAGTTCCTTTTATACTTGATTTTTAGGTCCTGAAATGTCTCCAAATTTCTCTCGAACTTTCTCGGATACTTATAGAACCTTATACACACATATTTGGGGTTATTATATGTTGTAATAACTATAAAACGGGTGATTTAACATTAAAATATAGATTGTAATAAAAGTATATAAGTGAACAATGAATATTACAAGGTTTTTAATATATCTTACCTTAATGCTTATACTATTGAATTGTATCTTGAATGTTTAGGTGTAGGTGAACATAAATATGCTAAAGAACCATGCAATTTGTATTTTAACCATGAAATTAATTGTGTATATATGTTATGTGATGGTTGGGGAGCAATATATGTCTATGTTTCTGGATATTATGTTTTAAGATGAGCATGGCCTGCTAGAGTCTAAGTTGTGGGTAAATAAGCATGCCTAGAAGGGTTACAATTGCTATTCTATTAAACACTTCGGTGTTTTCTGTTAGAGGTTATACCTCTTATGTTAGAGACCATATCTCTTCTGAATTCTGAATCTGATGATTTCTAATTTAGAGGCAACGCCTCTTCTATGTAAATACCAATGGTATCTTATATTGTATCATGTTACCTATGTCTTGAGATAATAGCAGGCAATTTTGAAATAATCTATTTTTGTTACCTATTATCTATTATGATTTATGATGAGATTGAATTCATCCTAATTTTGTGATTTGGAATTCAAGAATGGTTGTAAGTTAAATTATTTGTATTATTACTTGCATAATTTACTTGTGTTCATTTAGTTAGTAAGATTCATTGTGTGTGTAATTGTTGGGTGACCATTGTGAGTAATAACCCTTTAGCATTCTTCTTTCCCACTAAGTTTTATGCTTAGCATGGTGGTTTACTTCCTCGATGTAGGTCTTGAAGAACAAGTTTAGGAGTTGGGACAACCGTAAAGGCCAAAGAAGGTTTTGGTATTATGAAGATTTTGTGATAAACATTTTGTTGTAATTATAAAAGGGATGAACTAATGTTTGTATTAAATATGTACATGTATTAATGATGTTATGTAATACAATTTTAAACTATACAATTACCCTAGACGCTTGTATTTAGCATTGGAATGTATATATATATAATTCTAAGAAATATATGAGTTATATATATATATATATATATATATATATATATATATATATATATATATATATATATATATATTATTTTGTTTAGTGTTTGCGTGTGTACACTCGCCTACCCTCTTGGGGAGGAGGGGGGTGGGGGCGGGTACGAGGGTGTCACATTAGCCATGAAATAATTATATTTCTTGCTAATTAGCAACAAAAAAAACTTATATTTCTTGTTGATAATACCCAATATTTCATAAATAAACTGGGCCAATAGGAAGCAAAACCCAAACTAGCTGAAAGGCCCAAAAATAAGGCCCAAACCATGCTTGCCTCGAGCACACTCCAGAGGCATGTCGAAATCTATCTAATAGGATACCCGATCAGTCTCGACGACCTTATCTTATATAAATTTGTCTGACACATGCTATCGCAACTTATCAAAAAATCATATCACCTCTACCTACTCTGACATAGAGAGTAGGCCTCTCAAGTGGATTTTTTCACTCCTATAAATACCAGGTTCATTTCTAAAAACACATAGAGATATAAGAGAACTTATCTCGCTATATTCTCTTTCTAAAAGTCTGAAACTAACTTAACCATCGGAGATTTCAAGCCCGGTCCGACAGGGCTAAGCTTTCTTTTACAGGTCACCCATTTAGACGAACTCAATCACTCTTGCCTCCCAATCACGCAATAACCTCGATGCACCTACTCCCTTTCTCACACATTCGACTCCCCTTTTTCTAAAAATCTATGAATTATTATTTGGTGCTTTCGTTGAGAGTCGATGGCTGAGCAAAAGTGCCTAACCTCTATGCCATTGGGAGAAATACAAATTTGCAGCCGCAAAAAGAAGGTCAAAATGTAAGACTCCATGAAAGTTTTTGAGACTACATGAAGAAGCCATAAATGGAGACCTAAAAGGACAAACAAAAACAAACTCTGAGACTAAAAGAAAGCGAAACAATCAACTCTAAGACTGAAGAAGGATGAAATTTCCTTTTCCCATAATGGCACATATAGGTGTATCAGCTCCTACGATTCTCCTGTAAAAAGAGGTATGGAGATAGGGTCCCGCTGACATCTCCCCACACGTGGGCATGGCGAGTGGGAAGAACGTCGATCTAAGCTTTAAGTGTTGTTGTCGTTGCTCTATGCAACACCTGCCTCTTAAGCTCGAAAGGCTAAAAAGAAAAGGTTATGGAAGGAAGAACCCAACCAACTCCTAGAAAGATATGATTAGGCAAGACCCTCTACTCTGAAAATCTAAAGATGATAACTTTTCGCTCCTTTGGCGAAAAAAGTCAAATTAGAGAAAACCTGGCCTATGGATGAAAACAACTGGGAAAAATGCTGGATAGAAAAGGAGAAAAAGAGGGTGAATAAGACCCAAAAAAATCGTCCTTTAGTGATAAAAAATGTCCCTTCTAACGTAAGAATAAGGAATAACAACCCTTAGACGTTTCCAACTCTTCTAAAGATAGAGATCCATGTTGAAAAAGCTAAAAACCGTCCAACCACGACCAAAAGGTTCAGCACTCTCTGGTCAAAGCGTCCCCGATCAAGAATCGATGATGGATCCTAAAAAATGAGAAAAAAAACTACGAAAAGCCTCTATTTGATCGATGTGTATCCCAATCTTAAATGTAATTGTGACTGAAAGGTTGATGAGCCAATTATTGAAATTTAGATAAAAAAGATTGATGTCATTGCTACTACAAAAAAGTGATTAGTAAAATTAATTACAGGCGATCAAATATGGAATAAGATCCCTATTTTAGCCAAATCGGCTAACCAGGTTATTTGATCAAGATGATTCGTTCTTTCCCATCGTTTAATCAGAATAGTCAAATAAAAATGGGCAATTTTGGAAAAGGGAAGATGAAGCAAAGCATGATTAAAGCTTCATTCAAAAAGCAAAAAAGATAGGGAAAAGCGCAACAAAAGTAGAAGTTGGGAATTCTTATTTCCAAAATACAAAATACATTAAAGAGAAAACTCTTTACAAGGAATATCCCTACATCTACAAATCTACCACCAAGGTCACCTATCATCAACCCTTTTAATTTTGCAAACATCTCACACTTATGGCGTATCAAAATCTAGAAAATAAAAGAAGATCAGCCATGGCTTTAGGAGAGAAATATGCAAAAGACAACCGGGGATAGAGGCTACATGACCTGCTGTGGCAGATGATACCATGTTGGAGGAAAGTCCAGCGATTCATTCATCTTCCTAAAATAAAAAAAGCCCAAAAAGGGTAAAAAGGCACAGTAATGCAAAATAGCCAGGTGGTTCCACACAAAGAGGAAAAAAAAGAAAAAGAAGAAGGCCTTCGAAGAAAACATTCTTGGAAAGGTAGAGGTTTCAGAAAAACAGGAGTATCTCACAAAGGAGAGGAGGTACCCCTATTTATAGGATCCCCAAGATCTCTAAGAAAAAAAATGTTCCAACAGCACTAATATTGGTTGCCGCATGGCAACTCTCAATAAATATGGCGTCTAATCGAATCTTCAAAAGAGAAGATAATAAAACTACCGCAATAAAAGTGTGAAAAATGAAACAACAGCCATTAAAAGTGGTTGACTATTCACGCCTCACGAAGCGACACCACTCAAAAGACATATGAGGAATTTGAAGCTTGGCCCGACCGGATGAAACTCGATCGCACGACTAAAACCTATTGTCAACACAACATATAGGATTAAAGACCCACATAGCTTCCGACAAAACGATGCCACCTCCTCAAGGAAGGAAAAGCATAAAAGTGTGGCGAATCAAATGAGCGATCAAGGCAAGCAAAAAGGTGAATAACCTCTATGACAAGCCTAATCATCTTAAAAAGGCACCAAAAGGGCCCAACTCTTAACCCATACTCTATTATGAAGGACATCCTCAAAAAGGGAAGAAAAAATAAAGGCAACTAATGAAACGGTAAATCCAGATCTCAAAAGCCCCGAAAGAAAGTAGCAGGGCACAAAGTGGGTCCCATAAAACCTGACAAGAGAATTGAGAAGAAAAACGGGCACATTGGAGTGAATTAGAAAAAGTAATGAAGCCCGCAAAAAGGGTCCCGTAAAACCAAATCGAGACACAGTATAACGAAAATGGCATAAGTCCTCTACAAGGGTTTTGGCTCGAGAAAGGCAACTATCCACAAACCACTTCTCTAAAAAGAGGACCTACACGGCAACCAAAAAGCCTAAACAAAGCCAAGAAACATCGAAAATCAAGACAAAAGAGTGAAAAAGCTCTATGACCAAAGCGATTGGTCTACCCCTCTCGAGAACCTCGCAGATATGGAAATTCGAATATGAAGGTGACTGCGAACAACTACCCCTTAAATAAAAGTGAAAGGTCACTCCGACTTACTCAAAAAGAAATGAAAGCCAAGACAAGGAAATCAGAATAGCACTAGTGGAACAACTGAAGCTCTTAAAACATTAAAAGCACATTTCGGGTCAGAAAAATAAAAAACGAACCCCTAGATAAGAGTCACTTCAAGAAAAAACTAGGCGACATCCACAAAGCGTAAGAGGAACACTTATGCAAAAAGATAGATCGGGACATAACAAGGACATGAGCATCCCTGACCAAGATTTGCACCAATGGCGGCAAAAAAAAATGAAAACAAAAGCCTGACTAAAGGCCAACAACTCCCTACAAAAGGGCAACACAATGACAACACTCACCATGGTTACTAAATTAAAAGAAGAACCTAGTTAGAGAGCTACCTCACACGAAGATGAGGGATAAGAGGAGAAAGGCTATAAAAAGAGGCCGATAGAAGTAAAATCGGTCAAATGCCTGCAATCGGCCCTGTCTCTCTAAAAGAAGCCTAAAATAGACGAGCCAAAGAAATAGCCTAAGGATAAGTAGTTCAAGGGAAACCACATCAAACAAAGGATGAAAGCCTATTAGAAGATCTAAGGGCCCGCAGAACCAAAGACACAAAGTTCGACCCAATAGGAGTAAGAAGCCGAATGTGATCGAACTCCATCAAGAAAAACTCAAAGAAACAAAGGTAAAACTCTACCCCTTTCTCTCTTATTAACAAATTCCTTTCAAGGGAAGACAAACATTGAATAGAAATGAGGAAAACAACATCGTAAAAAAATGGTCTCCAAAGAAAAACAAACGGAAAGCATAGGAGGCAATTACAACTAGAAAAGCATAGAGAATGCGTCCAAGGTAGCAAAACACCAAGAAAGAAACATTGAGAATGGCAACCCTCTAAAAAAGTAGGTAAAATTCCCTATTCTACGAATATACACTCGCTTTTCTCTTTTTGCAGGAACACTCGATAATGAGAACGAAAACACGGAATACCTTTAAAAGAACCAAAGAAGCACGAAAGCTCAAAAGCCGAACAAAATAAAGATAATCAAAAGACCCACTTGATGGAGTTTTTTTAGCTTGAAAATGCTAGGGCAAACCTTGACCTGCAAAACAGGGGGTACACAGAGTTCAATAAAAACTCATTAAATTCAAAGGCCATGAAAGCCATTTTCGAAAAGGCACTAAGTGAAATCGAAGCAAGTAGAAATGGCTAAAAAGCTAGCCCTCAAGAGAAAATGCATCCACGCACCAAAATTTGATCGGATAAGCAAAAAAATTGTCTGACTAGGCATTAACCAAAAATCTCTAAAATAGGCTTCACAAAGAAGCAACCAAATCGAGAAAGAACGCGCTAAAATACCCCTTAGCTACCCAATTTATCAATCAGAGCATCAGAGGGGGAACAAATGATAATACCCAATATTTGAAAAATAAATTGAGCTAATAGGAAGTAAAGTGATAAGTGTGAAATATATATAGTTTTTGATATATTTTTAGTTAAGTTATTTAGTTGTTTTGGTTTTATTTAGGTTAATTTAGAGTTAATTTAGTAATATTTATGTTTTTGAGGTTAATTCTGTGTTTTGTTTGATTTTCAGGTTTAAATTGGTATAAAAAGGCTTAAAGTGCAAAAAGGATAAAGTTTAGGGCTAAAAGTGCAAATATGAAGAAATTAGGCGAGAAAACTAGAGTCCAGTCTAGAGCCTTAAGACGTGACCATGTGAAAATACTGAAGAGTTTCAAACGTGGCCACGTGAAGAACAAAACAAGAAGAACCGTGGCCATGTGATAGCAATTGAAGGAGTTTTTGAAGACCAGGTGACCACGTGGATTTCCAGTGAAGGACCACACGTGGCCACGTGTGGAAGAAGAACTAAATGAGCCGTGGTCACGTGTAGAAATACACACTAAAAGGCGTGGCCACGTGATGAAGACTCCCATATCGAGAAGGATTTACGAACTTCCTGTTTAGCAGAATTTGGTTCTTATTTTATGACCGAAGTTTAACAAGGAGTATACTACAATTCTTGCCTATAAATAGTAGTCCAAAATACAGAAGAATGAGGATCAATCCCTAGAATCAAGCCTTAGAATTAAGCTTTGCTTTCTTAGTTTTTTACGTTCTTTGTTTTTACAGTTTTTTCAAAACGTTGTTTTTAGTTTTAAGAATGGTTTGTGAGTAGTTTTCTTTACTTTTGCTAAAGGATACTTGAATCCTTGACTTGTATTGTTATGACTTGAGTTTGTTCTTAAATTTTAATACAAGTTGATTATTTATTGGTTCTTAAACAAAGTCTTGTCTTTTCTCAATTTTAAGTTGATTATTAACTTGATTAAGAATTGGTTAATTAATTGATTTAAGTTGATGAATAACTTGCATGCTCTTAGGTTAATTTAGTTGAATTAATGCATGGTTATAATCTGAATAAGCTATAATTGTGTGTTAATTTGAGTAAGTTAAGATTAAGAAAAGTGTAACCAAGAATAGGTGAAAGTTAAATCTCTTGAGAAAGCCTTTAATAGACATCCAGGAGGCTTAATTCAGTTCTTTATGCTAAGTATTGAATTGTTCTTAATAAGAGAGTTTTAATGCTTGGAATGATAATCTTGAATAAAGTTATCTAGGTTACTAAACTGAATTTTCCATAATCACTTGTATGTTTTCTTTTAATTAAGTCATAGCAATATTTGTTAAGGTGGATGGTCCTTTAGTGAAAGTTGTCTTTATCATTGATTTTTAACTTATTCAATTTACTTGCTTTCAATAAATCTCTTCTTTACTTTAGTTTTTTAATTGTTTTAATTTAGTTTTAAATTATTGTTTTCAAATCATCACAACTTTGGGATTTCTCTTCTCTCTTTACACAAAAAATTGGTTTTGAAATTGAAATAGCACATACAAGCACAAGTTTCCCTTGGGTTCGATATTTTGGGTCATAATCTTATTTCCCTATATTACTAGCCGATCTAGTACACTTGCTAGACATCGGTCATAAAGCCCAAACCATCTGAAAGACCCAAAAATGAGGCTCAAACCATGCTCGCCTCAAGCACACTGCCATAGGCATGTCAAAATCTATTTGACGGGACAGCCTGATCAGCTTCGACGGCTTTATCTTATCTAAATGTGTCTGACACACGTTACCGTCACTTATTAAAAATCACATCGCCTCCGCCTACTCTGACACGGAAAGTAGGCATCTCTAGTAGATTTTTTCACTCCTATAAATACCATATTCATTTTTAAAAATACATAGAGATACAATAGAAATTATCTCATTATATTCTCTCTCTAAAAGTCTAAAATTGACTTAATCATCTGAGAGTTTAAGCTCGGTCTGATTGGGCTAAAATTTCTTTTGCAGATCTCCCACTTAGACGAACCTGATCGCTCTTGCCTCCCAATCACGCGCTAACCTCAACGACACCCACTCCCTTTCTCACACATTTGACTCCCCTCTTTCTAAAAATCTAAGGATTATTACTTGGTAATTAGCAACAACACTTATATTTCTCACTAAGTAGCTACAAATTTATTGTCTTTGCTAAAATATTAGTAACAACATAGAGCTTTCAGGCTAATAAAAACCAAAATTTTAGAGAAAAGGACGCCCGAAAATCGTGCTGAAGTTTTAACTGAAGGAAAATTTTAGAAGTTTTTCCTAGATTAGTTACAACACATAAATTTTCCACAAAAATAATAGCGATAATCTACACCATTTTCGCTAAACAAACATATTTCTCACAAAATAATAGCGACAACATACATATCTTTTGTTAAAAAAATATAAATGACCTGTGTATAGCAAGTGTACTAGATCGGCTAGTAATATAGAGAAATATAGATTAAGATCCCAAATATCGTACCCAAAGGAACATGGATTGCTAAGGATAATATCTATATGTGAATTAAATCAATCTAAGATTGTTTCCCAAATGTTTTCGATTTAAAAGAAAAAATTAAATAAAATAAACAATTAAACAAAACAAAAACTAAAATTTAAATTAACATGAATTAAAAACAAAACTATGACTGAAATTCTCTTGTTAAATGAATTATCCACCTTAACTTTCATTGTAATAACTTAAATTCAATAGAAACACCAATGATTATGAAAAAACTAGTAATAAAATCAGATATCTTTATTCAAGTATATCATTCTTAGCATTAAACTCATAGACAAATCTAATACTCAACATGAAAATCTAGTTTAACTTCCTAAAAATTCATTGAACTCTTTTACAAGTAATTCAACTCCAATTTATTCTTAGTTCCTCCTCTATTAATATTAACCAATAAAATTAACACATAATTACCTCATATTTCAGATAATAACCATGCATAAACATTAAAGAGTTAACCCAAGAACATGCAAATCGTTAATTATGTCAAAACTAATTTTTAGTTATTTACTCAATAAATCAATAATTAATCTTAACACAATCAAAAATAAGAATATGCTTAAAACCAAGAAATAATCAATCGATATTGAAATTAAGCTCAAAATAAAGTCATAACAATGAAAATATAAGTTTTCAAGAATACATTAGCAAAAGAAGAAAATTACTTCATAAACATGTTTAAAAACTAAAATAACGTTAAAAAAACTAAATAAGGTTGAAAAAGAAAATATTGAATAAAAACAGAAAAACTACTTAAAAACCTAAAACTAATGAACTCTACTAGTTCTTGATGATTGATGCTAATTGATTCTTCTAATTGATGTTTGAGTTGTCTATTTATAGGCAAAATAAGTTGTAGAAGCCTTCTAAACTTCCTCAATTAGAATAATAAAAGAATTTTTCTTAAATTGGAAAAATCGAAAATCCTTCGTAACAATTGAGAGAAAACACATGGCCACTCATTTTTCTCTTTGGTGGATGCACTGTCGTGTATCCTTTATTTTGGGATACACGGCCACTTGATCTCCTTTGAAAAATTTACACACGGCCACTTGAACTTTTCCCAGCAAAATTGATACACAGCCACTCATTTTTCCAACCTATACATCACACGGCCACTTATCTCCAAATCTTCAATGCACGGCCACTTGAGTTTTCAAGCAATGAAATACACGGCCACTCATGAGTTTACCGGACTCCACGAATATCTTCATGCATGAATTTCCCAAATTTACAGTTTTAGTTCAAATCTTACTGCCTTTTTGTAATTAAGTCATTTTTCTTGTAAAATAACCCTGAAAAATATCAAAATTTACAATTAACTCCAAAAACATAAAATTAACCAATTAAACTCAAATTCAACCTAATTAACATAAAAATAAGTCAATTAAATACCTAAAAACATCATATAAATTTTCATTATCAATAAACGAGGAAAAATGTTCTTTGTTAGCAACAACTAATTGTTTTTCTCGCTAATTAATAACAACACGAATTCTCCTCGCTAATTAGCAACAATTTGACTGTTCTTGCTAAATATTAGAAACAACATTCTCTTTCCTTGCTAGCAGAAATTGAAATAAATGTGATACAATATAAGAAAATGTCTTTTTTAGCAACAACTTTATATTTCCTAGCTAAGTTAGAACAACAAGATTGTTCTTGCTAAACATTGCGACAACATATAATTTTCTTGATAGCAACCGAAATAAATATGGTGCAATAACAGTTCTTTTTTGATCGACAACATTATATTTCTTCGTTAAATGGCAACAACATGACCGCTTCTTGCTACGTAGCGATAACTTTATATTGTTCCAAGTTTGGCAATAAGATTTTGTGAAAATATTGCAATGACTATGCGTTGTTGTCGCTTTTGGGTCGTAATATATGCCTACGCCCAGAAATAGCAACGACTCTCCTATGTTGTCGCTAACTTGTTTTTATTGCTACAATTTAACTTTCAACTTTTGATTTTTCTCGCTAATTGGCAATTTTTTTTTTTTTGGTGACGACTTGTCCTTCGGAGCACAGCAACTAAAGGATTTGATTCTGTATACATGAAAATTTATTTTTGAATTGATTTACTTATTATTTATTTTAGGATTTACAAACAATAAAAGCCAACGTATAGGCTGCCCAAACTCACGAAGCTTCTCTAAATAATGGACATGGGGTCCATGCATTATCAAATGTTCTGATATACTTACATTATTAAAGTGGTATTCACAACTGACAACTGACTCGTTCTTTTTTAAAAAAAAAAAAAAAGAAAATAAATTTGCGGGTTGAAATTAAAAATCAGAAAAATTATGAGAAAAAGTTGTGGATGTTCGTTTAATTTAATTTAATTTACAGTTTTAATGTAATTCAATGCACAAACCACATAATTATTTAACAATTACGAACACTTTATTCCCTTGCCAATTTAACAAATGTCTACTTAAAATTTCTTGTATTTAAATATGTTTACTTATCGATTATTATATAGATGTGCTCTTGGATATATAGATTTAATAATCATGATTTCATTATTACTCAAAAATAACTTAAAACGCTTTAAAATTAATTCGAAAGCATTTTTTTTCCTTTTAATTGTGTTACATGAATATTTCTCGATATTTATTCTCAAATGCAACTGACTTATCAGGTTTTTTTTTTTTTGATTTACCATTTTAGCAACCATTAAAATTATTATAAAGTGAAACACGTGATTTTAAAGTGAAAAATCTACAGTTATGCATCAATTAATTCTTTAATAACTATTAAATTTGCATGAAGCTAGAAAGTCCAAGTTAGTAATTGTGTGATCCCACTAGTGTTTAAATGTGAAGAAATTGACATACAAAAATTTAATTATGTGATATATAAATTAGTTTTTGTATATATATAAAATTATATCATTGAGACGGATAAAGGTGAAACTCGAATCTTAATAAATCAAATTTTCAATTGTTTGTTCTGCAACTAATTACCGTATATAATTAATTTTAGTATATTAACTATATAGGCGAATCTCACGTGCAATGTTGATTAGACTTGGAGATTTTGGGTAAGATTTCGAAACATTTCTCTTCCAATTAGTTTGAAGAACATAGGAATGTATTTTTCCATTCCATCAAATCAAAAAAAAAAGAATGAAGACTTATGGAGATAATACAGCACGTTAAGGCGACACTGTTTCAAAGTCACAGGTAATATATTGCACGCACGAGTGAATGTGACAGTAACCATTCAAATATTTCAAACTTTACACTATTAATAGTTCTAATTTTCCTTTAAATTTAATACAAAAATAACTGTGTTTAAATATAAATAATTGGGTAGCCTAACTCTAAAATGTTTGTTTTACCTTTCCCTCCACTCATAACTAACCACGTGCGTGTGCCCGTCGTGGCTTCATGTCGGTCAATACGTAGCACTGGCCCACAACTGCCAGATCAGCAATGACTCGGCTAAATTTGGCCAACTTACTCGAATAACAAAAGTTAGGTTGGGTATGTGCCTTTTAGCTCCACCAATAATATCTCTCCATGTGGATATTTTAGTTTGGTTGTTCTCCGTCGGCAATGGCGGCACTGTCTATTTATTCCACAATTTTCTCGCATCTTACATGGCAGATATTATTGTTGACTGTATGAGTGAATCTTAGCCGTCGGATCAAAAGTTCCCCAAATGATTAAAATTCCTGAAAATATAAGTACTTGGTGCCACGTGTCTAATTCACTAATATCCCGAAAAGGAAAGGGGCGAGTGATAGTATAGCCGCATGGTAGCTTAATTACTAATTAGGAAAGCAAAACGTTGATTACACCATTTTATATTAAGTATTAACCAATCTATCATATATTCTTCTTCTTTTTATTTCCATTTAATTGAATTTACTTTTAAAAAAATCCATTTAATTGAATTAATTGGCTGGTGGTTTTATATTTTATAATTTTACTCATGGATCAATATTGCAATTAGATTTAAACAGTAAATCGAATTTAAACTGTAAAAATATTTTAAAAAATCACGTAATTCCAATCAAAACTCAGTCTATACCCAGATCTAATTGTTATAAATATAAAAATAATTTTCCTCACGTAATATTTCATCATTTACTCATTTCATAATTTCATCGTAATTTAACTTCTCACGTTATGATAAAAATACTTGATTATCCAAGTATTAATTTTAATGACTTAATATTGGTAGGTAATGAGCATTATGGGCTACTAACAATTGAAAAATATTTTTTAACAAGACATGATTAATAAGGGATTCTAGAAGACTAAACGAATTTGTGTTTTTACTACTTTAATGGTTTGCCTAAAGAGGTTACAGTAACCATTTGTGTGATGCTTTTGAGAAATACCAAAATTAACTCAATTTTCTTTCCAAAAAGAAAAAAAAAAAAAGAAATGGTTACGTGCATCTACACGTCTGTTGGCGACTGGAATAATTCGTTGTAATTCCGAAATAATAAATTAGATGTGAGTTAAAGTATTAATTTCCTTAATTTGTTACAATCTTCCACATTGCTATTATCTTAATTAGTGGCGTATATGGACAAATTAAGGTTTTTATATGATAGTATTTTGGCTAATCACTTAATGTCTTTTAAGAAATATAAACTTTGATTAATTCTTTATCTTCTTAAATGATTACTTATTTGTGTTCATCATTGAAAAACACTTATTTGGACTAGTTTCATAGTATACCAAACCAATAGGAAATTTTCTATTGCGCAAGAGGTTTTTTTTTTTAATATATAATAATTTCCGGCCATAGATTTAGACAATTAAACAATTGACTGCATGCATGTATCAATTGATTGCAAGTTTACCGATTTAAATTTTGTTTATAAGAATATATATTTACATTTTAGCGATAAATGCTGATTTTAAATTTGAATTATAACTTACTTTTTTTATAAAAAAATTAAAAGTTTGATATGATGCGCATGCATATAAACCGTTAAATAAAGAATGAGATTTAATAACTACAAGTAGTGGGTACAAACAAAATTAATACTCAATAAATTATAGGTCATAACTACTTGGATCAATACGGATTAAAATGAAATGACCGGTTTATTTTTAAAGTTCTATGTCTATAATACCTTTGCGCGATTTTGTATTTTATGATTTAATTATTTATTTATTCCTAATTCCATATTGATCCGCATCACTCCATTTAACAGTTAATCATTAATTAATTAACATATTTACTGTAATTGAAACTTAAACTAATGCTAACTCTTTCTTTCTTTAAAAAAAAAAAAAAGTTTCTGCAAATGCAAAATTTTCTGAATAATTTACCTCGAATCGTACTTCAAAAAAAAACTGATTTCTGCAAAATGTTGTAGAAAGATAGGTTAATAAGTCCACTCTATGTGGACAAATAAATAAAGACATTAAATGATACAAATCTTCAACTCCATGATATCTGTGGATTTGGTAAAAAGACAATAAAATTGCTTTTTATTTTTCGGTAATAGTACAAGTCAGGGCCACTCTAAGTTTCCTAATTCATATATATATATATATATATATAAACGCAAAATTTTCGACATTTTATGTTCTAGCTCTGTGCATAGATCACTTTTAATATTTGAAACAATAATTTGAATCCAAATTAATCGAATTATTAATTTTTAAATATTGAATAATTTAGCATCATATGCATAAGATCGTGTAACTGCTAGTTAATTAGTTATGTATATATTAATCTGCTTGCTAATTAATTAATTATTTTTATTTTTCTGCCATAAAAAAATCTAAAACCTAATTTATTCAAAAATCACCAAAAAAATTACTGTTGCATATTTTTAACGCACAAATAACTAATATATAGATATAAATTTGCAAAATACAAGCACCACAAATAGTAAAGTTTGGGTGGGGGTAATATAGGGATATTGACTAACATGAAATAGTAATTTTGAATGATTTTGATGGATGGCACATGGAGGATATGAAATGACAATACGATAGTATTCTTTAAAAGAAATAAACTAAAATAAAACATAAATTTTTCAAATTTATCATTGTTTAACATATTATTTTATATTTAATTAAATACACTCTAAATTTATTATTAAATATTTTTAAATTTATTAAAAATATTAAATTATTCCTATCACCGATTGCATGGCACATATGTGAATTTTTTAAGTATTTTTTTTATGGTTCATTATTTATCTATGTATAAAAGGAATATAATATTTTTAACAAATTTAAAAAAAGTTTGACATATAACTAGTTCAAAAAGGTAAAATATTAACGACAATAATTTAGAAAGAAATTTATTTAGGGTGGTTTTTTTTTCCGATCTTTCAACTTTTATTATGTGCTATTAAACTGTTAAATTCCTAATAGACTCAATATATATAAAAAAAATAACAATTATTAAAGTAATTTTGCTGAAAATTTATTCCATACACATCCTGAAGTGAAAATCTAAAAGTGCAATAGAAAAATAAAAGTCGAAAAATTGAAAAAACTAAAAAGAAAAAGAAGTGGAGTTCTCTCTCCGTAGTAGAAATGGATAGCTTTGGTTAAACAGAAAACAACTAACTCAAGGACTATTAATAAAACAAAACTGAACAGTAGCCATCTAAATTACATGCAGTGGGGATATTAAGAAAAGGCGATAGGGTTCTGGTCAAATTCAAGAAGGAAAAAAACATTACGGGAAAGTTAAAAGATAGAGATAGATAAAGATTTGAAAAGCTTAAAACCACCCACCATAGCTGCCTTAAGAACCACGCTTCTTCCTTCTCTTATAAATAATAATAATAATAATTATCACAGAGCCCATTATTTATAAGCTTCTATTGTTCTCAGCTTCTCCTTTCCTCTCTAACAGTTAGTAGCACCACCTTTTCTTCTCAATTCCAATTCTCTGTTTTTCAAAATCGGTCCTCCGATTACATCATTTAGATAATTCTTGATTAACTGTGTCGATTTTGTAGTTATGGAAAATAATTGTATGGCTAACGGAGATGATGAGCAGCTTGAATTGCCTCCAGGATTTCGATTCCATCCAACTGATGAAGAGCTTATAACTCATTACCTATCTCCAAAAGTTACTGATAATTGCTTCTGTGCTAGAGCTATTGGTGAGGTCGATTTGAACAAGTGTGAACCTTGGGATTTGCCTTGTAAGTTCTCATTTCTCATGTCATCTGTTTTGGTTTTTGCAATATTGTTTTGTGAATTTAGCTGTTCTTTTTTGTTTAAATTGCAGGGAGAGCCAAAATGGGAGAAAAGGAATGGTACTTTTTCTGTGTAAGAGATAGAAAGTACCCAACTGGTCTGAGAACAAATAGAGCCACTGATGCTGGTTATTGGAAAGCTACCGGAAAAGATAAGGAAATTTACAAGGCTAAAAACCTTGTTGGAATGAAGAAGACTTTGGTTTTCTACAAAGGGAGGGCTCCTAAAGGATCAAAAACCAATTGGGTTATGCATGAATATAGATTGGAAGGAAAATACTCTGCCTATAATCTCCCTAAAACTGCAAAGGTACGCTTCTTCCTCTGTTGTTTTATCCGTTTCTTTTGCTATGTTTTTTAATTTGCTATTGTTCTTATCGAGGTTTCTTTTGTCAGAACGAATGGGTGATTTGCAGAGTGTTCCAAAAGATCTCCAGTGGAAAGAAAATTCATATTTCAGGTTTGGTGAGGCTAAACACATCATCTTTATTGCCTCCATTAATGGACTCTTCACCAAACAACAGTGAAACAAGGACTGATGGAGGCGATACATATCACGTGACCTGCTTCTCCAATCCAACGGAGGATCAGAAATCACAAGAAATAATTGACAACTTCAATAACTCATCATTCATTGCATCTTCATCTTCTTCCAATATATCCCCTGCTTTTGCTCTGTTTCCAAGATCCTCTGTTCCAAACACTTTCTATTCTTCTCAAATTCCAACCAATTACCACAACTTGAATTACTCAGATTCTGTTTTGATGCCAGAACAGTCCATCTTGAAGATTCTGATGGAAAATCGAGGACAGAACTCGAAGCAGAACTCAAAAATTGAAATTTCGCAGGATACGGGTCTTAGTCCAGATATGTCTTCAGGGGTAATCAACCCTGAACTTGTTCAAAAATCCTTCGAGGACACAAGTTCTGCTGGACCAGTTGATCTTGATTGCCTATGGGGTTATTGAACATAAATTCATCTATAAAATTGAAATATTTACATTTATATTTTTGAAGAGTTTTAGGTATGATTATTGTTATATAATTGTGGGTTGTGTATAGATTCCTTGCATCTAATAATAGAAAATTAGATGAAGGATTTGGCAGTAGGATATTCCCTTTTAATTTTGTTTGAAATGCTTGTAAAAAGAATTTGTGGATTAGGGAAATTCGTATATCTAATTGCAATTGTTGTTTCTCAGTTCAATTTTTATTTATCAGCTTTGGATTTATTCATTTTTAAGCCCAAATGGAAATTTACCACTTTTAGTTTTAAATAATTAAATCATTATTGTAATGTTCATTATAGAATAATATAATATCCGCAGGCTTCACTCACGTCGCAATACTAATTTTACACGAAAGAATTATCAGAAGGGCTCTTCAACTTTTAGCTATTATCAATTTGTTTCAAATGTATTTTTCAATTTCACAGTTATTTTTCATCCATTTTATATCTTAAAAACGTATTTTTTTTTCTTACAAACTTCAAATTTATCATAAATTTCTCTTGTAGTCGTGCAATAAATGGTGTAAATTTTATTTTTAAAAAATATTAGAACATATTATCTGCGAGTAAAAAAGTTCAGTCACATGTTATTCTAATTAAAAATGATCTCTACGTTCACATATAATTGATTAAAATATATATATATATATATATATATATATCAGAAACAGAGGTTAGGTCACCAACTAAAAGTTATGAATGATTAAGAATAAAAGAGTGCATGTAGAAGAAGAAGCATATAGCGTGCAATAGCAAGTAAATCGGCGTCCAATAACTTTTTTTGGTCAATTGGACTTTCAAGTTTCAGTGTCTTGTTTCGTTGGCTAACTGAATTAGAAACACTACAATTATATTTTTTTATTTGTAAATTATCTCACTGAAATTTGAATTCCATCCCTTATGCTCCCACTATCAAATTTGTCTCACTAAGCTTTAACTTATGCTACCTTTTTTTTTTTTCAGATAATAAGAGTAGAAAATTGTGGTTCGAATATAAATATTGAATTCGAATATTTGGCTCTACTTTTTGGCTTGCACAAAATATAAATACTAATGTTATACACGTACGATCGGACAGTTCAAAAATGTTTCCGTTTCATTATATCTCCGGTATAACCAGTTTAAAATATATATATATATATAATTTGTGGATAAAGAGCTGCTTTCCCCTATTCTTGGAAGTATGTTGTTCTTATCCATTTGGCTGTAATGGCAGGAAAAATTGTGTTGCCTTTGTTGGTTCAATGATTGTAGTCTCCATTCCGAAGTTGGTTTATTTTCTTTTATTTATGCTGTATAATATATGCTTTCTTTTCGTCTCATTTCATGCACAATTACTCAAAAAAGCAGCAAACATTTTTAACGTGTAAATTAATTATTTTGTATGTGCATAAATATATAATCGTGAGACGCATATACCTAGGCAAGTAGATATTTCTTTTTATTAATTCATAATCTATGATGCACGCATGAATATTTTTTAATTACGAACGGAATTTATCATTATCTTTTGGGAAATACATGATAAAAAAAATAAAAATAAATACCAACGTCCGTTGGTTGAAGTAAATGAGGAGCTCGTATCCCCTAAGTATGTCTAGAGTTCAATTTACAAGCTCGACATGTATATGAAAATTATAACGTTGGTAGAGTCATCCACAATAATGAGTTTTTATAAGATTCGGTTTAAATTAAATAGTTCAATTGGACTTGAATATTGGACGGATGTACGCTTAAAAAAAATAAAAATAAATGGTAAATATGAGTTAAAAAAAAAAGAATGAAAGAAAGATGGATTTAAAAGCAATTGCTTTTTACTGTCCTTACAATTGTGAATTGATTCCAAATCAGTGCCAACCGCAAGTTAAATGGTAAAGTTTATTTTTTAATTTAGACGATAATGAAAAAAGATAATTCGAGTTAAAATTTCTAACTCCCATATTAAATATTTAACAAATTAGATTTTGAGATTAATTTCATTTGTAATCATTAAAATTTGACGATTGTAACAAAAAAATAATAAATTTTTATTTTATAATAGAAAAGTTACAAAAATCGAAAAATCAAAAATTCAACAACCGAAAAAATAACTTAATTTTTATTTTAATTAGATTAATATTATACAAATCGAAAAATAGTTGGATTGATATTATACAAGTTATACCATTAAATAAATAAATAAATAAATTGGATAATAAACCAAATAAAAGCTAAATTTTTTTTACCAGATTTTCGATTTTTCGCTTTTATGACTTTTCTGTTATAAAATAAAAGTTTAATTATTTTTTCATTATAAATTATAGTATAGTGATTATAATGTTATGATCGCCAAATTTTAGTAATTATAGATAAAATTAACCCTTAAATTTTGGGATCGAGTAAATTTCATACTACATGTGATTTGAAGAACATTTTCATTATAACATGTTAAATATAGTGAATTTCACGTGTGAATAATAATTTTCAGTTGGAGTGGAATTACTAATTAACAAAAATAGTTAATTTAATTTCCATTTGACTCATACTTCTCTAAATGGGAAAAAAATTGAATTTTGAGATTATAACAACTTCCAACCTAACATAACATTTTTGTATAATACTCAAATATGTGGTAATTTTAATATTTTTAACTCCCTATAATTGTAATAATTTATGCTATTAGTAGTTTAGTGTTTATATAAACCTCGTCTTTTAATGCATGACCAATTAAATTATGACCCACTAACTAGGACATTAGCAGGTAATAAAATATTTTTTTTATTTTTGTCTGTTGCTCCTCTTTCATCGGTTAATATGTCACCTTTATGTTTACAAATGCAGAGAGAATTTAAAGAGTCGAATTTAATAATTATAAATATATTATTATTTTAAAATTAATTTTATGATAATTATAAGAGATTTTTATTCCAATTAATTATGTACGTGAGATTATATCCAACAGCTATTATCAATATTTTATTTTCATTGAGAATTAAACGATGATGGACATACCTATAGATGTTAACTATTTTTGGTATATTCTGATTGAAATAAAACTCATCTTGATGGTAGGTCCTGATCATAGAGGCTTAAGCATAAACGTGGTGATAGAGAGATGGTGATTATGATCACACATAATTACATGTCCTCATCTGAACCTCTACAAGTGTCATTATTTCATAAATATCCATCAATCATCTTAAATAAAATCCAAATTATTTCATGATTTTAATTAATTATAATGGACAACTCATATTAATGATATGGAGCAAGGGCCCCCCCCCCCCCCCCCCTCCCCCAAGCCATGGAATTATGTGGGTCCCATTTGCCCGTATCCTCCGCCCACTCTGGCCGCTACAGGCCACGCCGGTGACGTTAGCTGATGTTTCCTCCACCTGCACGGGCCCACCTTAAGGCCAGTATATTACGTAGGAGGGCTACTGTTCTTTTGGAGTCTAGCAAACGAAAGCCAATAGAATTGCTACACTTGGCAGGAAAATGAAGCCTCAAATAATGGGAGCCTTCTTTTCGATTTTTTTTTCTTTCTCCGGGTGTTATGGATAAGATGACGAATAAGAGGGAAAAAACAATGGACATTTTTGTGTTTATATTTAATTCTGAAATTATTAATTTATTTCGATATTTACGTGTAACTTGAGCAGAAATTGAATTGCTAGTTTTAGCAATTTCTTTCTGAAGTTGGGCCACCTCTCATTTCAGTTCTTTTGGTGGGATTGGACGGGACGATGGAATATCCAAGCTTTTTGTGATAATTCTGTATCATGCATCCATTCTATTTATTTTGTCATATTTATCACGTATAGTTTTGAATTCGAATCATTTCTCGGACTCTATTATTTTCCGATAATTTTTTTTTAATTGGAGCATATTTCAAAATATCCTTTTCTTTACAAAAAAATAATATTAACATGACATTCTTATTAATTCATATATCATTTTCTTGAAAAAAATCGAAAATGATATTCTTATTAATTTTTTTATTTTTAACTTATGATTGAATTTAAGGGATAAGCATAGAAAAAAAAAAGTTTCCAACTTTTCAATATCTATCATAATAATGGAAGAGATTTTTTATCTTTTTTCCATTTGTCATGTCAAGAGAATTGCTAAATACCTTCTCTCAGTTATTTTCTATTTTATCTTTTATATGATAATTTGCATATAAAAAAGGAAAAATATTTTACACTTCTCGCAGTATTAATATTAAAATAATATATATGAATGATTGGATTAATTTATATAAAAAGAATAAAAATATATTAATTGTAGTTTTATTTAGGGAACATGACATATGTGATTCCAAAGTTGGAAGAGTTGTTGTGTCTAAGCTGTGCGTTGCCTAGTTTTGGAGCTTAGCGGCCATTAGAACAAATGAAAAGAATTCTAAACATTGTTCTCTTCTCTTTTACTTTCCGGTTTACAAGAATGAGATGTGGACACATTTTTAACCATTTGTTTAAATAGATAAATAAATGTTATGTGCGATTCAAATTAAAGTTCACGTTATCAAGTCAAGGTAAAAGAAAAGATAGCTACTACTTCTTTCATATAAACTAAAATTCATATGGATTAATTGCTACAATTATATAACTTTTTTCATCTACTTGTCAATATCTTATTGGTTAGTCTCATAAGCAATCTTGCATATCCGTTTTAGAGAAAAAGATTTTCTTTTCGCTAGTAATAAACCATATATTATTTTTTAAAAAATCGCTTGCTATTCAAATCAATTGATAGGTCCATAAAATAAATAAAATGTTTCTTTGTAAACATTTAAAAATATTTCGCACTTAGAAATCAAATTTCAAACCTAAAATTAAGGAAGAAAGAAATTGTGATATTCCATCTTATTTTTTTTGGGATAACAAAGTGATAAAGCATTATTTATCTTTATCTTTAAGAATGATAGCTGACAGCTGATGATTCGATCGGATGACAGAACCTGTAAGAAAGAGTGTCTGGTCAGATCCGGACGTTAGTACTCCGAAACTTAAGTTAGTAGCTTTTAGAGAGAGAGTATTTAGAGAGAAAATCTCAGATAATCAATACCTGGAGCCATTATGTTTTAGGCTATTTATAGGAGTTCTTTGGGAGGGGGTACTTGAGTACCTTGGGGTGTGATAACTGGTATTAGAGTAAGTGTGCGGCGATGTGACAGGGAGCAGGTGGAAGGTATGGACGCTTGCTTGTGCCAGTGGACTAGACAGGACAAGACATCCCATCAGTCCGATTGAATACCGCGATTTTATGTCTTGTCTTTCAGCTCATGTTTTGTCCTTTTTGTTGATGGGCTTTGGGTCATGCTGAGCGTTGTTGGGCCGACTTGACTGGGTCTTAGAGATATTTTTTTATAGTTATCACTTGTCCCCCCTCCAAAGGGTCCGATAGGGTGATTTAAGCCTTTCAACAGGATTTTTGAATTTTGGGAGACGTCCATTTGAAGAGACACGTCCGTTCAGTTCAAACAGCTGTTTTGCATTTAATGTCACGCTTATTTCTAAAACGACGCTTCGTTCTTCATAATCGTAGTAATGGATCGAGAACACGTGGCGTCCATCCATCAAAGAGGCTTTGGAGTATTCTGAAAGCTTTTTGCCTATAAATAGGCAAGTTTGAAGCAATTTTTCTCACTTTTTAGCAATCCTTAACAAAAATTTTGCCAAACTTTTTTTTGTGATCTTTGCTATTTGAAACCCTTGCCAAAATTTTTTTGAGGAAAGTACTTTAAATTTCGAAGAATTTCAGAGTGTCTGCGAGATCACCCAAGTAAGTAAACAATCATTGCCTTTGATTTTCTTTTTCATTCATCGTATATACTCTTTTACTTCTCCCCCTCCACCAAAAATAGCTTTGAGCAGTAGTCAGCCAATAGATAGAAGTTTTCTTGAGGATTATAAGAATCGGGAGCCTCTTGCTCATCCCTCGCGATTGACAGAAAAGAAAGTGGCAAGAATTCCTTCTCAGTATAATTTTCCTGTGAAAGTGTCAGTGATGGCCTGTTCAAATTCCATGGAAGTGACAGAGGAACTTTTCGATCGTGAAAAAAATGAGTGATTCATCTGCCATTTGTATAGTTTAGATGCAGGAATGAGGCTTTCCTTCAATGCATTTTAAGTGGCGATTCTTGGGGGTTATGGGATTGCACCTTATCAGTTGCATCCGAATGGATGGAAGACCGTGGCCTGCTTTAAAATTCTGTGTAAGATAGAAGCGGCAGCTCCTACTCTGGATCTATTCACTCATTTCTTTTACATATCTGATCGGAGTGATGGGTCAGAGTACTTTCTCACCAGTCGACAGCATCGAAAGCTCTTCACAGTTCTTTCCTCAATGAAGGGCTTTAGGGAGATGTGCTTTTTAGTGGGAATGGCTGGTGGGTTTGGAATATCGTCGATCCTATCGAAAGGAGCAACCATCTTAAGGGATCAGGCTGCCGGTCAGTCTATTTACGAAAATGACATCAAAAAATTGATGGTCGTGGTGGCAAGGCATTGAAGACCCTACAACTCCAGCTATCTCCTCAGCACACTGTATGGGTCTTCTAGCTCTGAAGCTGGTGAAAGTTCAGAACATGAGCACTCTAATTGGAATGAGGGGGAGGATGCATGTTTAACAATTCATGTGTTGCATGTGAAATTATTTTTAAAGAGGTACTTATCTTGTTTGATTTTGTGATGCAGTTGCAAGCGAGATGGTGAGAGGAGGAAAAGTTGTGAAGCAACTCGCCGATCGGGCCAAAGCCAAGAGGGAGGCCGATCATTTGGCCAAGAAAAAAACAATCCAAGAAGAGGAAAATCTTGCCTGCCTCTGAGGTTCAGACTTCGAAGAGTGCAGCAAGTATTCCTGCTCCTACAATTGTTACGGTGACTTCATCTTCTGCTACCACAGTTATCACCATGACCCATCCTCTCTTAACCATTTTAGGATCAGCATTGCCCCCTCCGATCATGGCGGGACAACATCCACTGAGACAACTGCAATTGAGGAATGAATCTGACGAGAAAGAGCCATAACCATCCTCAATCCCTCGCTTATCTACTAAGAAAAGGAAAGCATCAATAGATGAGGCAACACAGAGGAGGATCGAAGAGGCAGCCAAGAAATGGGCTACTAAAACCATAGTTGCTGTAGACGCTCGGATTGCAGTAAAAGTCAAGGAGATAGCTTAAGGCAGACCGACCCGGTGACCTCCAAAGAGAGCTCAAGAAAAATGAGGCCTTTTCCTTGAGGTCATTTTGAAGGAGCAATTTGGTAAGGATTGGTCGGTAACCAATAGGGGCGTATCGTCTTTCATTTGCCGGGGCCTCGCTCAAAAGAGTGACTTCAAAGCAATGGTGGAGCTCAACCTTCTCTTCTGAGAGTTTGAGTTGTTTCAATAGCAAAGTCTGGAGATAATACTTGCCTTCTCTCCCTCTCTCTTCTTTTTTCTTTTTTTTAATGATATTTTCCCTTTTCATAGCTAATCAAAAGACGGCTTCGCATGTATGGCATGGCGGCCTATACCCGAGCAAAGTGAAAGGATTCTGTTCGGAAGAGGAGGAAAGCTGAAGCCACCAGTGACGCAAAGAAAAATGATACCGCGCTTTTAAGGTCTGAGGTAGAGGAGCTGAAGAGGAAAAGAGCCCCGATTAATCCAAGACCTTAAGACTCGGCAGAGCGAGGTGGACCATTTAAAGGGAGATGTGGCGCACCTTGTTGCTAATAGTGCTTTGCGCAAGAAGTATGAAGAGGAGGTAGGCAAGCTGAGGGGTGAGTGTTCACAGCTTACAACCGACTACCTTAAAGCCAGCACTGATAGAGACCAGGCGCTCGTAGACAAAGATAAGGCTCTGTCAGAGCGTAACCTTCTTCAAGCGAAAAAGGATTCAATGGAGACAGGTTTGGCGAAGAAGGAGGCAGATTGGACCGAGAGATTGGCGAAAGACCTAGATGCCTAAAAGGAGGAGGTCCTTGATCAGTTAGGCAAGGCTCAAGAGAGGCTGCTAACTCGGTTGATTTATGAAGCCAGGCAACGGTTCCCTGAAATTTAACTTGACTGGATGGAAGACCCAGGGGTTTTTTCTGATCCCCCCTCTAGCGACGATGAGGAGGAGGCCCCTTCGATCGAAGAGACTAAAGGAACGAAAGAGGAAGCACCATTAGTATCACAGGCAGGCATCATCTTGCTGACTAGATCCAAAATGATTCCTCCTCCGCCAACAGAGCCTGAAGCTATTGCCCTTTTTCTAGCGGAGCCTGGAAATGCTCGAATTTTTGTTGAGACTACTGTAGAGCCTGCTGCCGAGCCGAATGTTGCAACAATAGAGATTGTAGATATAAAGGCTTAGGCTATTATTTCCTCGTAGTGTTTTTCTTTATAGTAGCTTTCTCTTTTGCTTCTACAACTTGTAAAAATTCTTCATATTTATAAGATTTATTTGCCTTCAATTGTGCCTTCATACTAAAATCCTCATTTTGAGTAAGATTTGTTATAAAATCAACTAAGTGGAATAAATAGAAAACTTCATGGAGAATATACGAAATCAATCAAAGAGAGTATATAAAATCAAACATGGAGAATATGAAAAATTAACTAAGTAGAATATTTCCTGAATCATAAGATGTTTTTCAAGCATTGTAGTACACAACTCTTTATGATTGATGATCGCTTGATCCGATCGGATTTAAAAGATAGACTTTTCATTTATTCATGAGTTGTGACTTAGATTTATCGCGTCAAGCGCAGTAGGTGACTTTTCAGTCTTTCATTCGATTGAAGCATTATCCGATCAGATATGTAGATTGGCTATTTGTAGGGGAATCATGCACAGCGAATGACTTTTCGATCTTGCATTGCTTTGAAGATTTGGCGACCTCTCTCATCAAGTGTTTGAGAGAGATAATTAATTCAATTGTTGACCTTCGCAATTTGGATTCGGGATGGATGTCAAATTTAGCGAATGAATCGACGGAGATTAAATGGGTGCGCTTTGCTTCTTGGGCTCGAGGTGAACATCGAGCCTAGCAAAGGTACTTAACCTGCTGATGAACAAACTCCAACTTTCATATCTTTGGCTATATCAAGCCTAGCAGATAAGTTGTGCCGAAGTGAAGAATTTTGTCTTTAAAAGGTTTAAGAGAGTTACCCGCTAATAGGGAGTTACCCGTATGGAGAACCTCAGTTGAGATATTCGTATCGATCGTCCAGAATTATCATGGCGACTCTGAAATTTAACCGCTTATGGAGAGTTACCCGCATGGAGAACCTCGGTTGGGATGTTTGCATCAACTGACCGAAATTATCATGGTGACTCTGAGAGTTACCCACTTATGGGGAGTTACCCATATGGAGAACCTCGATCGGGATGTTAGCTTCCATCTTCGTGATGATTGTCCGTTTAGGAGACATATTGGCCAGCAATGGCTTTATGGAGACTATCCGCTTAGGAGACATGTGTTAGTGTAAGCCCTAGCCCCAATGCATTGTAACGAAACACTTGAAATTAATAAAATGAGGCATTTGTTTTATCCTTTGTATTCCTGTGCATATCAATTGATAAAACTATCCAAGAGTGTTGTTTCGGTTTAAGTTATCATGTGTGAGGCACATGGATTGTAAGTCCTTGAAACAAATGAGACATCATTCTAAATATCCCTAGTCAGTCATTGTTATGGGAATAACAAATGAATTAAGACTAGTATGCTCTCTCTGATCTTATGAGTTCTGTCTTACGGATCATTAGGACAAGAGTGTCAATCAGAGATCATAGATACATGTTAAAGAACATGGTATCTGGATTCGATTCGCTCATGAGAACACTACATGGTACAAGTCATAAGTGTTTCTCATATGCAAGTTTTGTATCGGAGTTCTTAGACCTGAAATCTCTATGAAACTCTTTATGAATTACTGTGTACTTTGACATACACCTAACGTGCTCGTAACAGAGTGACAAGTACGGGTATGATTAGGTATGCACTGATTCATGTTAGAGAGCATGAGAGAAGTGAAGGGATTACCCCTCTCGATAAGAGAGAAAAATATCACCGGCCACTTGATCAGTGAACTGAGAAGTGTATGGCCATACCGAGATGAAATAATGAGTAATCATTATTTATATGAGAATTCAGTGTCATTGGAATATCAAGAAATGAATTAATGTATATAAGGATGACTAGTTCCATGCCTTATATTAATTCTGATATTTATGGGTAAGGGACTATGCGAAATTGCATTAGGTCACCAAATGCCATATGCATTTTCATTTAATTTGGAATGCTATAATATCTTGCTAGAGAATATATATAGCCTTTGAATTAATTTATTAATTCATTGCCAATATTAAATGGACCTATAGGATCGCACACAAAGCATTCGGCTTAAAATATTTAAATTAAGTATTGGACATTAATTTGGGCTTTTAATTAAAGTCAAATTAATGTATGTAATGGGTTATAAAATTGCTATTGGGCTTTGGTCCATGAGAGAGAGAAATTCAGCCCACAAGGTTTAATTTCAATTAATTAATTATATTACATTAATTAAGTTAATTGAGTATTAAAGCCTAAAGGAATTTCGGCACATGCAATTAAGTTATATTAAGTGATTTTATTTAATTAAATGTCTTATGTTTTTATTTCAAATTTGAATTTAAATTCAAAGGAGTTTAATTCAAAATATATTACTTATCTTTAGGAAGTGATAGAGTTTGAATTAATTATCTTAGGATAGTTGAATTCAGATTAATGACTTGCCAAAGGATAAGCATATATATTAAAAGAAATAAAACCCTAAACCTAATTTTGGTGTGACATGAATAGTAACTCGTGAATAGTGACTCTCTCTCTCTTAATTTTTTTTGTTCAATTTTTCACAAGGAGAAATGATTGTTCCTCATTTTCTTGTGTTATTGAGCAGTAATAGCAATCTAAAGAAGTACAAAATCAAGTTTTGTAGCTTCAAACTATAACCCTTACACAATACTGAAAAAGAGATCTGGCAATCTCAATTTTAAGCCGTCGGTGCAAGTGTGTGTGTGAGAATAGAGGGAGTGGCGTAAAAGGCTGATCCTTGGCATTGGTGATTGAGAACTAAGGAGGATAAAGGCATCTTAGTTGCTGGACATCACAAAATCAAAGAATAAAGGCATCATCTATTGTAAGTTTCAAAAACCCTAAAATTGCATGTTTTCGTTCCTAGTTTTGGATATGTATGGTATGCATGATAAAATTTTTGTTTTTCCGCTGTGCTATCATGATTATCATACCATGTCATATTCCATCAGTGGTATCAGAGCCTAGACATGCTTATTTTAGTGCTTTAGATGCATGAAAAAATTAATTAAAAATCGTTATTTTGAAAACATGCAAATCTGAAATTTTCTGTTTTGAGTTTTTTGCATTGTTTTGGTGTAAAAACGATTTTAATTGATTAGATAGGTATTATAATTAATATGACATGTTAATATACTGTCCTAAGATGTTATTAGGGCTGGTAATGGTCGGATTTAATTATTTATACCTGATGGTACATGTTAATTATGAAACTAGGTGCTAGTTGGCATGTAAATTGCTAGTTTAACAACTAGTTTTCAAAATTAAATGTAAAATTGATTTTGGCATGTTTGTAAGTGATTTTTTAAGATTAAATATCAGGTCTGGACATATTTTAAATTTGGTTTTAATTCTGGTCCATGACAATTTAATTGATTAATTTTAAAATCACTTAAAACTATGTCTAGTTTGTGTTTGTTACATGTTTAATCAACATAGTTTATTTTGTTTTGATTAAAATGGTAAAAACACATTTAGATTAAAATGGTACAGAATATTAAATCAATATTTATGGACTTATTTAGATTATTAAATGAATCATAAAATTGATTTAAATGTTTGTGCATTTCATGGCATTACATAAGCATTAAACAACTTGTTTTGTTGTTTGTTTGTTTTTGCATAAATGCCATGTGTTATTATATGTGTTCTTCATGATTTTATTTTTAATTCATGTTAGCACATATTATATGTATTTTTAATGTTTATGGGCTGTATGACATAAAATTAAAAATGGCAAAATTGAAAATTATACTAGAGTTGATTTATGGCACAAATCTAACTAGTTTGTGTTTTGGGCTTTTAAGAGAACTTATTCAATAAGAGGATTTAGTCCATTGGGCTTCGGCCCAGGCCCATCATGGGGTCATCTCTTAAAGGTTCAAGTACACAATTTCCATTAATGGGCTTGGCTAAACTAATTAAAATTGGACTTTGTTTGATCCATGAATGCTATGTATATTTATTTGCTTGTTTGGTGTGATGAATGGATATGCATGGTGCATTCATGGGCCCTGGGTTTTTGTAATTAAATATGGCCTGCGTGCCATTATATTTTATTGTAAAAGTTTCAATTATTTCTTAGAATAGAATTTATTTGAAGACTTTATAAATCAAGACGAAGCCCACCGGAGTGGAGAAGCCCAACTTGAAGATTCTTATGTAATAGTATAGAATCTTAGTTGTAGGTTTTTTGGGCCCATGTTTGTCACGCTTTACTTTATGCAATTATTTATATATGCATGCTATGTATGGATGACAAAGCGTATGCCATGTAAGCCGTAATAAAATGAATCCCTAAAAATAGTAAGTCACAAAGTTGCCTTCCTAATTCGAAACATGTCAAGGCATCGATCATCGGTCACGTAGACTAGAAGTCCTAGATGCGCCCGATTATCTTTGTGAGGCATGGGTTGTGAATGTAGGTTGGACTTAACATGGAAAGGGATGCCCGGACCTAGGCAACTAATAAATGGGTTGTGCTATAACATCTTAAAGATGTTAGCCCATTTGATCCAAGAGTCATGTACGAGACATGATTGGAGTTTCCTACCTAAGTAACTTAACTTATTAGGTGTACAGGCTCAGCTTGACTAATAAGTTATTGTGAAAAGTGGATCTTGGCCCACATTAAATCACTAACGCGAATTATTTAAAGGGATATTAATTCGGTTTGTGGGATCATAAATAAGACCTCATTTAATCTTGCTAAATTTATTGTAGATTGAAAATGGCATCTTCAAATAACAATTTCTCATTGCGATCGGTCCTTGAAAAGGACAAATTAAATGGCACCAATTTCATAGACTGGTCTCGAAACTTAAGAATAGTTCTTAAGCAAGAGAAAAAGTCATATGTTTTGGATGCACCCTTGCTTGAAGAACCAGGAAGGAACGCCTCTGCGGTTCAAAAGGAAACTTTTGAGACCAAGAAGAGTGACTCTAATGATGTGACCTGTTTGATGCTAGCCACCATGGTGCCTGAATTGCAAAAGCAATTTATGGACCAAGAGGCCTATGCGATCATGGTGCACCTCAAGGAGATGTTCCAAGAGCAAGCTCGTCACGAGAGGTTCGTGACATCAAAGGCTTTAATTTCTTGCAAGATGGCTGAGGGTACACCTGTTAGTACCCATGTACTCAAGATGAAAGGGTATCTTGATACTCTTGAGAAGCTTGAGGTACTAGTGCCAAAGGAATTGGCCATTGACTTGATCTTAGGATCATTGCCTGCTGCTTATGATCCATTTGTGATGAATTATAACATGCATGCAATGAACAAGTCAGTCACTGAGCTTCATGGGATGCTTAAGAATGCTGAAGAGAACATTCGAAAGACCAATCCCGTTCTAATGGTTCAAAAGGGAATTAAGAAGGGACCCGCTAAGGGAAAGGGAAAGGGAAAGGCAAAACCCAAGTCAAGTGGGAGTGCACCTCAGGCCCAATCCAAGCCCAAGGCGCCAAAACTCAAAGAGAGTGAGAGCACTTGCTTCCATTGCAACAAGATAGGGCATTGGAGGAAGAATTGCGCTCTCTTCAAGGAAGAACAAAAGAAGAATGGAGCCAAGGCATCCAGTTCTGGTATTTTTGTTGTTGAAATTAACCTTTCTATTTCTACCACTTGGGTATTGGATACCCGTTGTGGTTCTCACATTTGTTCAAATGTGCAGGGGCTAAGAAATAGGCAGTTACTTGGGAAGAATGAAGTGGACCTCCATATGGGGAATGGAGCATGAGTTGCTGCCATGGAGATAGGCGACTATCACCTCACTTTACCTTCCAGACTTTGTATTGTTTTGAATAATTGTTATTATGTGCCTGCTATGAGCAGAAACATTATTTCATTTTCATGTTTGGATAATGATGAATTTGATTTTGTTATTAAAAATGGCAATGCTCATATTCGTCGCCAAGGCATTTCTTATGGCAATGCCATGTTGCAAAATGGCCTTTATATCCTTGATTTACAAAACAAAGAGTCGATATACAACATTAATACAAAGAGGGTTAAATCAAACGAATTGAACCCTACTTACTTCTGGCATTGTCGTTTAGGACATGCAAACGAAAAACGCATTTCAAGACTCCACAAAACTGGAGTGCTTGGGTCATTTAACTTAGAGTCTTATGACACATGCGAGCCATGTTTGCATGGAAAAATAACAAAGAGTCCTTTTAACAAGAAAGGTGAAAGGACTAATGGCTTATTGGAACTAATACATACCGATGTATGTGGACCTTTAAGTACACATGCTAGAAGTGGTTTTAGCTACTTCGTGACATTCACAGATGACTTCAGTAGGTATGGCTATGTCTATCTAATGAAGTACAAGTCTGAAACTTTTGAGAAATTCAAAGAGTTTAAGAACGAAGTAGAAAACCAACTTGGCAAAAGTATAAAAGCCATTCGATCAGATCGAGGTGGCGAATACTTAAACCAAGAGTTTGATGATCATCTAAAAGAGTGTGATATTATTTCACAGCTCACTCCTTCTGGAACACCGCAATGGAATGGTGTGTCCGAAAGGAGAAATCGAACTCTGTTGGACATGGTTCGATCTATGATGAGTCAAGCTAATCTTCCTATCTCTTTTTGGGGTTATGCATTAGAAACAGCTGCGTTTCTATTGAACCGTACTCCAACTAAAGCAGTTGAGAAGACACCATACGAGGTATGGACTGGGAAAGAACCCAATATGTCTTTTCTCAAGATTTGGGGCTGTGAAGCACATGTTAAGAAATTAACATCTGACAAACTAGAGTCCAAATCGACTGTCTGCTTGTTTGTGGGTTATCCCAAAGAAACAAAGGGATACTACTTTTACTCACAAGCCGAGAACAAAGTATTTGTTGCTCGCAAGGCTATTTTCTTGGAAAAGGAGTTCCTTCTCAAGAAAGACAGTGTGAGTAAAGTAGAACTTGGAGAAATTCAAGTGCCACAAGCTCCTATAGAGGATGAGTTGGTAATGGGATCAAGTTCACAACCAGTTGTGGAACAAGAACCCATTACACAAGTACCTAGAAGGTCTGGTAGTGTACGTCAGGAGATTGAGAGATATGGATTTCTAATCACTGACAGTGACACTATTGAGTTAGTAGATCGTGAGGATCCTACTACCTACCGAGAAGCTATTGAAAGCCCAGACTCGGATAATTGGCTTGAAGCCATGAAATTCGAGATGCAATCAATGTACGATAACCAGGTTTGGACCTTGGTTGATCCACCGGAAGGTGCTAAGGTAATTGAATGCAAGTGTTTATTCAAACTAAAAGCTGATAAGACCTACAAAGGTAGACTAGTAGCAAAAGGTTTTCGACAAACTCATGGTATAGACTATGACGAGACCTTTTCGCCTGTAGTCATGCTCAAGTCCATTAGGATCTTGCTTGCCATAGCTGCATATCATGATTATGAGATATGGCAAATGGATGTCAAAACTGCTTTCCTTAACGGAAATTTACTTGAGGATGTGTATATGACACAGCCTGAAGGTTTTGTCAATTCCAAGCATCCTAAGAAGGTATGCAAGCTTCAAAAATCCATTTATGGATTAAAGCAAGCATCCCGAAGTTGGAATCTTCGCTTTGATGAGGCAGTCAAAGAATTTGACTTCATCAAGAACGAAGATGAGCCTTGTGTGTACAAGAAGGTTAGTGGGAGCATAGTAGTGTTTCTGGTCCTATATGTGGACGACATCCTTCTCATTGGGAATGACATTACAACATTACAAAAGGTTAAGCAATGGTTGGGAAAATGTTTCTCAATGAAAGACTTAGGTGAAGCCGAGACAATACTTGGTATTCGAATCTATAGAGATAGATCGAATCGGCTTTTGGGACTAAGTCAAGAAAAGTACATAGACAAAGTACTAAAGCATTTTAGTATGGGAGACTCAAAGAAAGGGTACATACCTTTAGCTTTGGGAGTTCCTTTGACTAAAGAACAGTGCCCTAAAACCAAAGAGGAAAGGGACAACATGAGTAGAATCCCATATGCATCTGCTATTGGATCTATCATGTACGCTATGTTATGTACTAGATTGGATGTTGCTCATGCACTGAGTATAACCAGTAGGTTTCAGCAAGACCCTGGTGAGAAGTCCTGGTCTGCTGTAAAAGGGATCCTTAAGTACCTGCGAAGGACTAAGGATCACTTCTTGGTGTATGGTGGTCAAGAAGAGCTCGTCATACAAGGTTATGCCGATGCTGCTTTTCAGACCAGCACTCAGGATTCTAGATCGCAATCTGGGTTTGTTTTTGTTTTGAACGGTGGTGCTGTCAGCTGGAGAAGCTCAAATCAAGAAACCGTTGCCGACTCAACTACAGAATCTGAGTATATTGCAGCAAGTGAGGCTGCAAAAGAGGCTGTTTGGATTAAAAATTTCATTAATGGATTAGGAGTGGTCCCAAGCATCCTAGATCCATTAGAAATTTTCTGTGACAATAACGGGGCCATAGCACAGGCCAAGGAGCCCCGGTCACACCAGAAATCCAAACACATACTCAGGAGGTACCACCTGATCAGAGAAATCATTGATCGTGGGGACGTCAAGGTTAGCAAGATAGCAAGTGAAGACAATGTAGCAGATCCTTTGACGAAATAATTGCATCCAAATCTGCACGAAGCTCATTTGAGAGCGTTCGGTCTTAGGGCTATGCCCAATTGGGACTAGTGCTAGTGGGAGATTGTTAGTGTAAGCCCTAGCCCCAATGCATTGTAACGAAACACTTGAAATTAATAAAATGAGGCATTTGTTTTATCCTTTGTATTCCTGTGCATTTCAATTGATAAAACTATCCAAGAGTGTTGTTTCGGTTTAAGTTATCATGTGTGAGGCACATGGATTGTAAGACCTTGAAACAAATGAGACATCATTCTAAATATCCCTAGTCAATCATTGTTATGGGAATAACAAATGAATTAAGACTAGTATGCTCTCTCTGATCTTATGAGTTCTGTCTTACGGATCATTAGGACAAGAGTGTCAATCAGAGATCATAGATACATGTTAAAGAACATGGTATCTGGATTCGATCCGCTCATGAGAACACTACATGGTACAAGTCATAAGTGTTTCTCATATGCAAGTTTTGTATCGGAGTTCTTAGACCTGAAATCTCTATGAAACTCTTTATGAATTACTGTGTACTTTGACATACACCTAACGTGCTCGTAACAGAGTGACAAGTACGGGTATGATTGGGTATGCACTGATTCATGTTAGAGAGCATGAGAGAAGTGAAGGGATTACCCCTCTCGATAAGAGAGAAAAATATCACCGGCCACTTGATCAGTGAACTGAGAAGTGTATGGCCATACCGAGATGAAATAATGAGTAATCATTATTTATATGAGAATTCAGTGTCATTGGAATATCAAGAAATGAATTAATGTATATAAGGATGACTAGTTCCATGCCTTATATTAATTCTGATATTTATGGGTAAGGGACTATGCGAAATTGTATTAGGTCACCAAATGCCATATGCATTTTCATTTAATTTGGAATGCTATAATATCTTGCTAGAGAATATATATAGCCTTTGAATTAATTTATTAATTCATTGCCAACATTAAATGGACCTATAGGATCGCACACAAAGCATTGGGCTTAAAATATTTAAATTAAGTATTGGACATTAATTTGGGCTTTTAATTAAAGTTAAATTAATGTATGTAATGGGTTATAAAATTGCTATTGGGCTTTGGTCCATGAGAGAGAGAAATTCAGCCCACAAGGTTTAATTTCAATTAATTAATTATATTACATTAATTAAGTTAATTGAGTATTAAAGCCTAAAGGAATTTCGGCACATGCAATTAAGTTATATTAAGTGATTTTATTTAATTAAATGTCTTATGTTTTTATTTCAAATTTGAATTTAAATTCAAATGAGTTTAATTCAAAATATATTACTTATCTTTAGGAAGTGATAGAATTTGAATTAATTATCTTAGGATAGTTGAATTCAGATTAATGACTTGCCAAAGGATAAGCATATATATTAAAAGAAATAAAACCCTAAACCTAATTTTGGTGTGACATGAATAGTAACTCGTGAATAGTAACTCGTGAATAGTGACTCTCTCTCTCTTAAATTTTTTTGTTCAATTTTTCACAAGGAGAAAGGATTGTTCCTCATTCTCTTGTGTTATTGAGCAGTAATAGCAATCTAAAGAAGTACAAAATCAAGTTTTGTAGCTTCAAACTATAACCCTTACACAATACCGAAAAAGAGATCTAGCAATCTCAATTTTAAGCCGTCGGTGCAAGTGTGTGTGTGAGGATAGAGGGAGTGGCGTAAAAGGCTGATCCTTGGCATTGGTGATTGAGAACTAAGGAGGATAAAGGCATCTTAGTTGCTGGACATCACAAAATCAAAGAATAAAGGCATCATCTATTGTAAGTTTCAAAAACCCTAAAATTGCATGTTTTCGTTCCTAGTTTTGGATATGTATGGTATGCATGATAAAATTTTTGTTTTTCCGCTGTGCTATCATGATTATCATACCATGTCATATTCCATCAACATGTTGGTCGGGGAGAGGTCTATAGGCATCAGGACCCTCATCTCCAACTCCCAATGGTAGGAAAATTTCTTTCCAATCCGCATTATGGTGGTTAATTATACTGACTGATCGGGGGAGGTCTACAGGCATCGGGGCCCTATTCTCATCTCCCGATGGTAGAAAATATCTTTTTGATCTGTGCTATGACGGTTGATTATACTGACCAATCGGGGGAGGTCTACAAGCATCGGGGTTCTCATCTTATCTCCCAATGGTAGGAAATATCTTTCCGATTCGAAGGTTATTTTGCTGGAAAAGCAGTTAATAAACTTGGTAAACAATAAAAAATAGTTTCATAGGTTTGGACGTGCACCTATTTTTAGGCTAGTCCTTGCTTCGTAGAGACACTCATTTTGTATGCATCGAGGTGTTATAACTTCTCACATGTTGCAACTTTTTTATTGCTGCATCTTTAAAGACTCAAAGATGAATTTTTAATAATAAATAGATAATATGAAAGTTGGCTGGCAATCCAGCACTTATTACAGGAGACTAAAAATTGTGTTAGAATTTAGTATAACAAGTTCATTAGGAACTCAGATTATAATGATTGCACCTGTTTTGCCGTCATTCAATAACTCTAACGAACGACCAACATGGGTTTGGCTTCTCGTGTTTGTCATCATTATCTGATTTGAACCCATCCTTCCTGTCGTCAGACTGCTTGTAGGAGCTTTCCCCTCCTATCCGGCCAAAAAATCTCTTAAGGGATCCTCTTTGCAGAAGTCATTCAATCTCCTTCTTCAAGGAATAGCATTCATCGATTGAATGTCTGGTAACTCTGTAAAATTCACAATATTTATTGCGATCCCCATTGTTTCTTGCTTGCTCAGTTGCCTTGGGCCAGTTAACTTTTCTGTGTTTTTCTTTGATCCACATTAGCACGTGGGCAGCACTGGTATTAAGCGAAGTGAAAGTTCGAGGTGATTGATCGTTGTACTGATCGGATAGGCCACGTCCGATTTCTTTTCTTTTGCCCATGCTTTTTTAAACAATTGGCCTGTCTAGACTCCCTCCTAATTGATCGGATAGGGGAGTTCTGTTGAACGCTCGATCGTTGGGATGCTGCAACCTATCCATGATGCTGGTCCTTCTTGCTCTGCTGAACCTGAGAGCGTCATCCAGCTGAATGTGTTGCCTAGCTCTTTTCATAAGGTCGGTGAAGCTAGCCGACAGCCTTATTGTTAAAGATTCAAAGAGCAGGCGATCGGTGATGCCTCCTGCCAAGGTATTAGATGCCATTTCCACACTCACATTCCTTACTTCTAACATTGTGGCCTAAAATCGATCAATGTAGTCTCTAAGACTTTCATCGGCTCGCTAGTAGAGGTTGCACAAGTCACTTACTGACTTCGACGCACGTGTCTGCACGATGAATCGTGTGATGAACAGCTCCTTAAGTTGTCTAAAAGATGTGATTGATTCCTGAGGAAGATCATGGAACCAATTCAAAGCATCTCTTCCTAGGATGGTGGGAAAACCTGCACTTTAGTCAAGTGTTTCACAAGGTGAGTAGTAGGGCCGTTTTACCTGTGTATTTGTCCATTACTACATCTCTCCACCTAGGAGGCAGCTCGGACTCTGTTATCTCCCTACAAAATAGGGAGGCAGTGTTGTTGCAGGTGTTCCCCTCAAACACTCCTTTCTTGGGCCCTGTTAGACCAAATTGCTTGAATTTCTTTTCAAACCATTTATCCTTCCTGCTCATCGCTGTAGAGGCAAACTCTTCTTTAGTTTTTTGGGAGAGGCTTTGGTTGGGTGTGCACATGAAGGACAAATCATCCCCAATGGAGGAGGCGGATGTTTTGCTTGAAGCGTAAAGGGCGTCTCTGCTCTAGGACATTGTTCCCTTCCCCTTATCATATCTGCTTGGGGTTCTGACCCCCATCCTTTCACCGTCATAGGCTCGTGGCTCGTTGATGAAAATCCCCTTGTTCCTTTTTCTTCCGAAGTCTTCGGCCGCAAAATCCATTTCATGACCTCTTTCAGAAGTTCTGAGCATTTTTTCTTTTTTTAGCATTTGGACTATGCTCTTAGTAAAGTCACTAAGAATGGCGCGCATGTCCTTGATGGTAACAGGAGTACTTTCGGTTGTCGCATAACTATATCGTTGAAATATGGAAGGAGGTCACCCCTGGTAGGTAATCTGGGAGATCTCTATCTTCTTGCTGAGGGTCTGGGTCTGCCCTGACTATTGTGGTCATACTCTCTGGAAGCTGTATGCTCGTTGGATCTTGAACCAGCCATGCTCTCAACGAAAGCACCAAATAATAAAACGTGATTCGTCTTTATCTGTAAGAAGAAGAGCTGACAGCCGATAATCCGATCGGATGATAGAACTTGCAAGAAGGAGTGCCCGATCGGACCCGAATTTTAGCACTCCGAAGCTTAAGTTAGTAGCTTTTAGAGAGAGAATCTCAGATAATCAATACTTAGAGCCATTATGTTTTAGGCTATTTATAGGAGTTTTTTGGGAGGGGTACTTGAGTACCTTAGGGAGTGATAACTGGCATTGGAGTAAGTGTGCGATGATGTGATAGGAAGCAGGTAAAAGGTATGAACGATTGTTTGTGTCAATAGACTTGATAGGATAGGGCGTCCCATCAGATATCGCGTCTTTATGTTTTGTCTTACAGCTCATGCTGTGTCCTTTTTGTTGATGGACTTTGGACCCTACTGAACGTTGTTAGGCCGATCTGATTGAGCCTTGGAGATATTTTTTTCGTAGTTATCACAAAGCATGTATTATAGATCATGAAAATCTATTAACAGTCCAGCTAAGTTGGAGATCATTGTTTTAAAAGTAGAAATCGTTATTATTGTTTTTTTCCCCTATATATTAGCAATTTCTAGTATATTTTTAGGGAGTTAATTAGAGCAGAAAATATATATATATATATATGGAGCCGAAAACATAATTTGATAGTTGTAACTATATTTGTAATGGCTTCATATCAGCTATTTTTAGGCCTTTTTCTTATTTGGTAACCTACTTACACCTGCAAATATCCATCTATAATTTCATGTTATTTTTATTTTAACAAAATTTTTGTATAGTCTATTTGTGTTGGGATGAGATATGGTATGTGTGCAAAATATCTAAATCGTTCGATCAAATATATGCGTACGATCCGACAGTCATGTGATGTACGTGTACATTAAATTACCTACTTATTTGCACTACTTATACAAATATTTAAAAAAAGAAAAGAAAGAAAAAAAATACGTCTTGCACCGTTTATAATATATATTATTTTAGAGTAGAATTTTATCAATTAATTATAGCATATTGAACAAGGCTATAGTTTGCAAACAAAATTAGCTGTTTTGAGTTTCTCTTAGTTGGTTTTAATTTAATTTCAAAAATGATAATTATTCAATTCATTAAAAGTTATATCTGACTGGACATGCATGTAAAAGATTTAGAGCGTAAAATTTGCAAAACTCAACAGTTGAGATCTACATATAGTCCTCCATTATAATAGTGATGGCCTTTGTTTCAATATGAACTTAAATATACTTTCAATCCGAAAAGTTAACTCATGTGAAATCAACTATAAATTATAATCAGCCGAACATATTCCAACATTTTGAAAATTTTGGAGTATGAAGTTTTTGCAAGGCTTGTTCTATGCAGGTGGCCTTATATTGACACAGCTTTTTAAGAAATTTCTGTTGAGCCAAAAGATTAATTTTAACAGTAATATTGCGAATGTAAAAGATTAATGCTTTCATGGCAATAATTTATGGGTATTTCATTGGTTACCAAACATGTGAATATTAAAAAGCAAAATCTCTCAATTATAATTGCAAATCAAGGTAATACGCAAAGTCAAACAATGGCAACGGAGCAGCGGAGCAATTTGGGCCATTTTCTAAGTCCAAAAAAAAGCATAACTTGGGGATCGCTTTTGGGCCATTTGTATTTGGGCTTTCGGCCCAATATTGAAATCCCATTCTCTATTTCTGATGCGTAATTTATTTTCCAGTTTTAATGTGATATAAAACTTAAAAGGTGCATTAAGAAAAATGAAAAGGCATCAACAATAATCACAAGAGTCTGAAGGAGAAAAATGAAAAGTCACTGCTCCAATCAAAAGTGTGGAATTATATTTTTAAATTCATCTTTTGAAATTTGTGGATGGCTTATGCAAATGCCCACTTCTTGTTTAAATCTATGGTTTATGAAGAACATATAAAAATAATTGAAACATTTCAAAATCTTTATGCTTGATTTAAAATTTCCAAGCACAAAAAAATAAAAATAAAAAAATAAAAAAACAAAAAGTTGTATCATAAGCCGGATGTGATAAAAAAAGTGGATGGTCTCTCTCAATTTCGTTATATATTACTCGCTCCATTCTATATCGATAGACACACCTTTTTTTTTTAATCTAAAATTATATTACATTTTATTTTCTTAATACCATATTAATTGTTCAATTCTCTAATTTATTTTTATTTGATATTTATTATTACTAATAAATATTAAATATTACTTCCTCCATCTCACCAAATTATCATTTTTTATATAAATCAAAGATATTAAGGTAATAATTGATTTTGCTAGTTTTTATGTAAAGTTATATTGATGCTAAAATACCACATTTTAATTTAGATTATTATAGAAAAGTGTATAAAATAAACATTACTTAAAATATTAAATGTTTTGTTGACATTGTTGGAGGAGTAAAATTGATAATGATGTACTAAATATTATCTTAAATTTATAAAATTGACAATTTAGTGAGATAATTTTTTTTTTCAAAAAGTGACAATTTAATAAAACGAATGTAGTATTTCATACTTGTTAGAGATACGTTTAATAAATATAGAAATAAATTAATAAAAACACAAATAAATTATATTATTTTAAAAATATTCCATAAGCAACAAATGCACCGAAATTATTTATTCCCAGCCTATAGCGAGTACCAAGTAGTTCTCAAAAGGTAGTACCTTTGGATATTATTTTTGTCTTGACTCATTTTAAAATATGCTAAGTTAATAATAAGTGAATGCCACTAAATCTTTTATTTTTTTGGCTTATATGAAAGCGATTTATTTATGCGTCTTCCCATTTTTCCCACCATAATTGACATTATTAAATTTCGCAATGAAAATTAAAATTTACTGTTTTCTTTCTGAAAAATCAAAATTTACTGGTACGCCATCACAAATCCACAATGAATTAATTACAATCGATAGCAGATAACATAGCACTTATATATTATTTTAGTAATATATAGGCTTAATATATAAAAATTTCTCATAAATTTTAAAAAAGTTTCAAAATTTGTACTCTGTATACGTTTAATTCACCACATGAAAATTTGAAAACCTTTATAAATTACCACCTGCGGATTATAATTTGTTAATGTAAACTAGAGTTTGACACTCATGTATAAAAAGAGTATGATTAACCATTATTAATTGATAAAAATAAATTGAACTAATATAATTTATAGCTTTGTAATTGATAATCCTTGAGATATCAGAAATGAATGAGACTGCGGAAGACTATAAGAGCCTATTGGATCAGCAAAAATAAAAGAACCTATAAGTCAATAATACTGTCAAAGAAAAATTTTAGAGAGAATGTTTCAAAGATGCATCACTTGGAGCTCTTGTGAATTAGACTATTTGTAGTGCATACCGTGAGGTTTATTGTCTAAGCACTTGAATGCCTAGAGATAGCTTGACATGTGGGTGGACTAACTCCATATGGCGAGTGGTGTGGTAGACGATGTGTGTTAGAAGATCTGACAATATATAAAGATCTGGCAGGTTGATCAAACATATCAATTGATATAACAAAGTGTGCCCCATCAGTCTGATCGAGTTATAGGAGAGGTAGCTAAAATGGTTTCGGCTTTTACTTGGTATTAGGATTGGGCCAATAGAATTTTAGGTCCAAATGATAATGAGCATTTTCAGTAATTATATTAGCTAGAGTTTAATTATTTTTTCAATTAATACTTCTTAATCACGCTCTTATTACATTATGAGTATCAAATTTCTATCCATATCAACATATTGTGATCCACCGTTGATAATTAAGAAGAGTTTTTAAAAAATTTAGATAGTGAATTAAACTTAATTAAAGTTGGAGTATGAATTTTAAAATTTTAAGCTTAGAGGTTAAGAATGAGACCTTACAAATGTGTCTTACATGGAAAAACTTTTTGTATTTTTTATATACTAATTTATTTATAGTAGAAGATAATTAAAAACGCAAAAGGGACAAAAAAAAAATTAATATTACGAAGGAGACTTGATGATTTTTTGCTGGTATGAAATCATATTCAGATATTAATTGTGTGTTTAATGCTTTTGACGCGGTGAGGAGACCACCTACCCTTAATTGTAGAAAACATTTATTATCACCTTTTATATTGGCATTCATACCTTCTTAGTTCTTGCCCAACTTAAATTATCAAACTTATATGCATATGCAACATTTATTAGTCTTCTTTTCAAAATAAAAAAATTTAAATATTAATTAAAGGTTCTAATTGAAAAACTGATGAAACGTTAAGGTCTATATTATATATCCCCATAAGTTCTGAATGTTGCTGGAAAATTTTATTTTTTGGTTACTAAAATTATAATGTCTAATTTAATTTGAAATGTCGAAAGAATAAATTAAATTCGAAATATTCTGCACTTTTAATCGAGTTTTAACTAAAAGACTAATGTCTAATAAAATACCTTATATGTACAAGATAAGTCTGGTACTTCTTTTCTAAATGTAACATACCTTATATGTATTTAACATTAATAAAATAGACAAATTAATTAGGCACTTATATGACTAAAATTGGTGGGTTCAATGGCTCAATATATATATATATATATATATATATATATATATATATATATATATATATATATATATATATATATATATATATATATATATATATATATTTGAGTCTTTTGAATGAAAAAAACATTTATACTTATAATAAGTCGATTAGGCTATAAGTAAATAATACTAGAAATTATATATATAGATGCTTATACGGCTTCTTGCTTAGTATGGTATAGCTTTTCAAAAAATTAAAGTGTTTTGATGATTTATTTCTTTTTTCACTACAAGAAAAAAAGATTTCAAGGACGGAAAATCCGGTCCTTACAAGTATCAATCCGGTCCCTAAAATATAACAAGGACGGGAAAAACCGGTCGCTATCCCGTCCTTATAGGCTCCGCCGCTAATGATAATTAAGGACGACATACAACTACCGGTCCTTAAAACTTTTAGTGACCGGGTAAGAAACAGGTCCCTAAATAGTATTAAGGACCGGTTTTTCCGTCCTTAATAATATAAAGTCACGTACTCTTTAGAGTTAATAAGGACCGGATATATGGTCCACAAAAATATAATAACGACCGTAAATGTTTAAGGACCAGTCTTAAACCCGGTCGCTTAAAACCATTAGGGACCGGATAAAAACTGGTCCCAGTTAGTATGAAGGACCGGCTTTACCGTCCTTAATAATGTAAGTCACCTGGTCATTACAATAAATATGGACCAAAAATCCGGCCCTTAAAAATGTAATATTGACAGTAAATTTTAAGGACCATACTAAAATCCGGTCATTGAAATATAAATAAGGAAAGAAAATGTCATCCTTAAAAGTGATAATCATAGGACCATATGATAGATTAAAGACCATAAAACTTTAATTAGAGACCGTTCTTTTTACCCTGTATTTTTAATTTAGTATCACAACTAGAGCATCCAAATTAAGATTGCTGAAAAGCATAGACAATTAATAATATAATACATTCATAGATAATTTGTAATTGATACGTATATAGAATTATCATCCAAAAAATCAATGCATTGTTTATACAGCCCCTTTGCAAAAAAAAAAAATCTATAACAAAATAAGATAATGCTTCTCTATCTAGCCAAAAATCTAATGTTCTTTCGAATCTTCATATTCAATTTTGTACTTCAATGTTTTGTCCATACGAAAAACTGTAAAATGTATAAGAAAACAAAAATGATTATGCCAGAAAATATATAAATCTACTATAAATAATTAATTAAATTTACAAATATTTTGAGAACAAACCTTAGAAAAAGTATATGTCCTTCAAGTGTAAATATATACACTTCAAAAAGTCAGCATATGAACCTCAAAAAAATATAATCCCACCAAGTGTAACTATCTACACTTCAAAAAGTCAGCATATATGAAAGGGGCTGCAAGATTGATGAACAAAAATTAGTTTTACTATAAATTAAAAGCAATGAGATTCACATATATAAAATGTAACCAAAATATAGCTCTAATAGCTGAAAACAGAGCTAAATTGATAGTTCTAAAAACAACATAAAAATGAAATTTATGCAACAGCCCAAGGAGATCTAAAACAACTCTCAACAAATCAAAAAAGGCCAACAAAATCTAGAGAGACGAGAGCCAGATTAATTATGAACTTTGCAAACAATATGAAACTACCCAAACAGACAACCCAATATGCAGTTCCTTGTAACTCTAGATATGAACTCTGAAGTATTGAGAATTTAAACAATCAAATTAAATACCATACATTAAATATACTTTCCTTATTGCCTACGTCTAAAATCAATAGATATTTATCAAACAAAACATCGTCAATGAATATATACATAATTCAAGCATAAATTTAAATCAATATTGCCAAATTTCTATTAAAATTAGCAAAACACATGTATTTTTATAAAAGAACACTTTTTGTTTATGCCCCCAACAGATAATTACCAATAAAACACATCATTAAACAACATACAAGTCTTCTAAAATTCCCTATCAACATGCAAAATCCCACACAAAAAATGGATAATAACAATATTTGAGGATTATATTGCTATTCGAGGATTATAACAAATAAAACACACCTGTAAATATGCTTCTAGCAGTTTAGTCACTCCTTTGAAAGGGTGTTGATGGAGACTGGACATTGGATTGTTGAACTAGCAAAAGTTCTCTTAATTGTTTAAGTTCATTCACTTGAGATTCCATAGCTGATAACCGATCCTTCAAAGCCTGATTTTCCTCTCGAGTATCTTTTAGTGCAGACAATAATTCACTTTTAGAGGAACTACTACCTTTCAAATCCTTTGTCTTAATCCCACCACCAAGGATAGCCACATGATTGCGAGTTTGAGGGCCAAAACATCAATTGCATCTCTCGGACTATGTGGACTAGGAATGAGCATTGACATAATGAAATTCTCTTGTTTCATGCATAACCAAGGAGGTAAGTTATAAGAAATAAGTACCACAGGCCAAATGCTATGTGGGGATTTTGAGTTTCCAAATGGTTGAAATCCATCACTAGCAAGTCCAAGTCGAACATTACAAGGCTCAAGAGCAAATGATGTGTGTAATTCATCAAATGACTTCCATGCCATTAAATCAGCTGGGTGCCTCATTAATCCATCAACTCTTTTATCTTCATTCCATCTCATTAGAGAAGATGTCTTTGTAGACATAAATAACCTTTGAAGCCTAGGCTTTAGAGGGAAATAGCATAAAGATTTTGAAGGTTTTTTCTTACTATTCTTACACATAGGTTCTCCATTGTGTTTCTTCATTTTCCATCTAGATGCACAACAAACTTTACAAGAATTGAGACATTTATCGTTCTTCCAATACAACATACAGTCATTTATACAAGTATCAATTTTATTGTAAGAAAGCCCGAGATCTCGAATTATCCTCTTTGTCTCGTAATATGAATCTGGCAAATTGGATCCATTAGGCAACAACTCTTCCTTTGATAGTTTCAATAACATTGTGAATGACTCATTACTCCAATGGCCAAGACTTTTAATGTGAAGCAATTTAATCAAAGTAGAAAGCTTGGAATACTTTGAACTTTGATACAATGGCTCCTCAAAATCCCTTAAAAGCCTATAGAATTTTTTTACTTCAACATTTGGTTCCTCTTCTGTTAAATCATCGCTACTAGTGTTCATTTTGTCTACATCAAAATTTGGATATAGATCTCTCAAAATACCTTCAATTTCATCCTCACTAACACCCTCTCCTAAATCATTATCATCTTCATCTTCGCAATCTGATTCTAGTTCACCTAAAACTTCCCCATGGTGATATCAAAAGGTATAATTTTGAATTATTCCATGGATGCTTAAATGTGCTTCGACTGACTCACGTGTTCCTAAGGTTGTGTTAAAACATTTTAAACATGGACATCGTATTTGATCTTGTTCCCCTGTTCTTTTAAAAGCATAGTCTAAGAATTTTTGCACCCCAACCAAATATGCCTCACCAAGTCGATCATCAATAAGGTGCATCCACTGTTTATTGGGTGCCATAACCTTATAATTTATATTTCAATATATTAGAATATTATTCAATCACTAAGCTAGAAAGGGGATATAATTTATTTAACATGTAATTTAATAAAAAGGTCATTTTTAAAATTCCAACTTTAATCATATCAAATAAATGAGAATTACACAGCAAGAACATGAACCCACATTAATAATTTAGAAATTCAATAAATTCATAGCTTATATATATTCCAAAATGCAGATTATTACATGCATAACAAAAGCAAAAATCCATACAGTTTCTATATAGCAACCACGAACTTGTTGCTTGCAAACCTTGGTGATGAATCAAATCCCTCCCCAAGATCAAACGTCTTGTCCAATTTACTGAAAAGACAATGCTATCAAATCATGTGCAGTCTCTAAGAACTCATTATGACATATACAAACAAACACATTAGGTCAAGCAAGGTTATAGATAACATGCACCCACTTAAAATGTCAAAGCTTTTGGTAAATGCATATACAAATCCAAAGGTAGAAGTAAACCATCAAAGTCAAATTCAAAGAAATTTAGGAATGTAAATTTGAAAAAGCAAGCATATTGGTTTTTAAATATTCTCAATACGAGCATGAAATAATAATCAAAGTCTCAACTAGAAGAAAATAATAATCAAGTTTAAATTTCTTTAAGAGTTTAAATTTCTTTAAGAGGTTAATTACTCATTTGTGGAATAGTATACGATATTTAGGCATGTGCTGTGAAATTTCCAAATAAATCGTCTTAATTAAAAACCTACAAAAAAAAATAGTTAGACACAAAATCAAGTGTAGGTAAATCACAGCTGCTAAACATAATCCTTTATTCAATAGAATAATTTAGTATCTTAGACACCAACTGATCAAAAACTTCTTAAAAGACAATTTAAGATGTAGTTAATATTTAGAAAGCCAAATAGCCAGTCAATGTTAAGGGATAAATAATAGGACAGAGAAATCTGAAAGAATTACATCATATAAATTCATGATAGTAAGTTCTTCCAAACCTTATTTTCACTACATAATTTAGTGTCTCAATACAAATTCTATAACAGAAATCTAATACACACAAAATAAACATGTCTGAAGCAAACATACAAGTGCAGAGAGCATGCTTTACATAGTTGTCTATCAAGCTGATTCTCAACAATGAAGTTTTGCTTTTTATAATCTAAGCCTAGTACTTAAACAGTTGAACAAAATAACATTCTATTGTTTCTAAGTAATTTCCAAGATAGAGTCCCTAAAAAAAACTCGCATTGTCTATATTGGAGTTCAGCTTCCACAAAGTATCAATATAATTACATTAGAATCACTAACTACTTCAATCTAACTACAAAAATAGCTAGCACAAGCATTTAATTATCAGAATGTAATAAAAAATGGCAATGAACTATAACAACTCAAATCAAAGCCTATATCCACGTCATATTCAATAAAAAAAGAGATATATCAAACAAGATGCTTTCTGTCCATAAAATAAAATAACAAAGCTAGGCAACCAAGGAAAGAAAATTATAAATTCATCAGATTCACAAAATATTCAAGCCAATTAAAGAACCAACTTATCAACGTGCAATAAATAAAGTAAAAAAAAGTGCCATACACAAGTGAAAAATCAAATTACTGTTTCTAAGTATAAAAACTGCATATTTTTTTATAAGCTGTAGTTTTATTAGAGAATTTGATCTGTGACCTGAAATAAGCTCCCCAACATCTGAGAATAATAATGCAGACCTCCAACACGGTGAAACAAACCTGTTAAATGTCAAAGTCTACAAAAAATACAACAATAGGGTCTGATTCGATTTAAATTGCAGCAGAGCCTCTAACTAATGTGAGCTTAAATAACAGCACAAAAAACAGAGATAACCGAATGAAATATAAAAATCACATATTACATTAGTTGTTACCTTTCTTAAAATAGATATTCCTCTCTCCTAAATATAGTTTTATTTTTTATTTTTATAATTTGTATGAAAAAAAGTTAATATTCTTTTTACAAGGTTTGAAGTTTGATTTATCCATTTTTATACTTATAACTAGACATCATGTTCAAATCTCAGTTCAAACTCTTAATTAATGATTAGTCTGAGTTTTGAGTTTATTCAAGAATACTATAGGAGAAGGTAATGCCAGCATAACAAAGCTGGCTTCCAAGAACCTTAAAAACAACTACTCCTAGTAATAGAAAACGACTTGACTTTCTTAATTGCGGTTTGATCTTGGAAATTAATTTTGTCCATTTTTGTATTCTAACAATATATGTAAGGAGAGGTGATTGATTGGACAATTGAACACAAAATATAGAGTACATTACCTTACAGAAAGTTTCGATTTTTATACACCAAGTTCCTTGCCTATGTTCCAGCATCACTCAAGAAAGCATCATGAAAGCTTCTAATCTTAATCAACAAATAATAATGACCAAATGCCATTAATCTACTGGCCAAGCTTTGTATTTAAGCACCAATTATTGTTTCCTAGTGTCTATTTCTTAATTCAGAAAAAATATAACATGCTATGATATGATAATGGTAACATGTTGCACAAATCAAACTGGTTTGTATTAGCATAGCAGTAGAAATTCCATTTCATAAATTATTCAATGCCATTGGATTCTAATTTAATGTTCTTGCTCATGAATCACAAAATTTTGTTCGTTATTACTGATAAGGTAAATTGTCTTCTATTATCAACAACAAATGTCAGCAAAAAGCATTTGCAACTCCAAAAGCTTCCTCCCCAGCCTAGCCCTCCCCCCCCAAAAAAAATTAAATAATTAAATAAAGTTTCCATATCATCAACAGTTTCCAAGAAATTCCATTTTCCTCCTCTAAAGCCTCTGACTTCTGCCATGAATACATGGACATCTAAGGTAAAGTAGCTTGCAATTAATTTAATGCACTAAACCCTAAATACCACTTATAAAAAGAAAGGTTTTAACAAAAACCTCAAGATTATGACTGCTAGTGAGCAATGGAAAGAAATGACAGTTACAGCATATATGTATGGCAGTTTCAGAAGAGGCTCTATATTTTGTGAATATAAAAATGGAATAGATAAAATATAAATGTAACAACTAGTCCCCTCTGTCAGAAAGGTTTCTAATTGCAGTGGTGTTAATTTACTGGATGTACCTAGAACAACAAGTAAGATGGAAGACAATTTAAGGACCTGAATTGCAAATCATAAATCATAATTCATAATTCCATACCTAGTCCTTTGAAGGCAGGTTGTTGCATTAAGATATATGTAGCTGCAAATTAAAAGAACAAAGGGCATTTGGGTTAAAACCACTATAACGTCCTCGGATGGCTGCTTGCTGATATTGTCTGCTTTGGGCCTCAGCCCTCACGATTTTGTTTTTGGGTCTTCCCAAAAGGCCTCGACAAGGGAGAGGTATCCATAGCCTTATAAGGACTACTTTGTTCTCCTCTCCAACCGATGTGAGATCCTTTGACTGAATCCACCTGTATATGGGAGCCTTTGACTGACTAATGGCTCAAATATCAGGCTAATCGAAAATAGTACTTTCCGACAGTGAATAGTGACCTAAGGTGAATAGTACCTTCCTGAGTCGAAAAATATTTTATTGGACCATTAAAAAGAGCAAGTTAGTTGGAGTCCAAAGATATAATTTGGACTGAAAATGAGATCAAATAGACCATTAAAAGTCAAAAATAAGAAAAAAGTCACAATTCTAGTTAAAAAGATGCTTGTGTCAATTGAAAGCTTATCTGAGACTTTAAAAATAACAAATGAGTTTAAATGAATTAAGATTAAATTAGAAAAGAAAGTGATAATTGAAATAAGAATTTAAGTATGAAAATAAGTTTAGAGACTAAATTGGAATTTTATCAATAAATAAGGACTTAATAGCGAAACATGAATAATTGATGGCAATTTTGTAAATAAAATAAAATAAAAGGATATTTTTGTAATTTATGAGAAATTGCATGACTAAACAGTAATTTAGCCATTTTAAGGACTAAATGGTAATTTAACAAATTTAGAGATCAAATGATAATTTTACAAGTAAATATTGAATTAATGATAATTAGATAAATAATGATATCTTGATAAATAAATTGATAGAAAAAGGGCGTAATCGTAATTTAATAAAAATTTTAAGACTAAATGATAATTTAGTTAATTTAAGAATTAATATGTAAAATAATTAGTAATAAGCAAAATGAAAATAATTATTGAGAATAAATAAGTTTAATAATTAAATATATGTATAAAATTATGCGTATATGTATAAGTGTATATACTTATATGTATATAGATGTATGTAGATAAATATGTATGTATATGATTATAAGTGTAAGTAAATATGTATATAGATATATATGAATGTATGAGCAAGTAGGTAATAAATATGACAATAATGAACTAAATATGTACGTATAGAATATACATGATTATTCTAATAAATTATATGCAAAGGACAAATATAAGAACCATAGTAATGTTAATTAAATACTTAAGAAAATGCAAATTTTAAGGGTAAATAATATAAATTTGTATATGACATAAGTTATATGGAATAAGACAAATTGGTATTTATGAAAACGTGAAAGACTTGAATTGAAATAAATTTACATATAATTAGCGTGGTATTTAATTATACATAAAGTGATTTGAGTAAATTATAGTGATTAAATGAATTAAAGAAACTAATGAGTGTGGTAAATAATGAATGAATTAAAACGTGAATCATTAATAATAATAACATTAAAATTAGTATAGAAATAATGTGATAGATTTGATAAAATGAGCATTTGGGATTATAATCTTTATAATACAAGTTAGTAAATTATAGATAAGAAACATATAAGCAAATAAAACTATAAATAATGATATTACACGAAAGATAGTATTAAATGAAATTAGTGTACCATATAATATATGTTTAATAATGTGTGTATTATGTATGAATATGGTGAACTTTTAGTTATGACTGAATAGAATGTAAGAGGAAAATTATGAAATCTTTAGTTATTTAAATGTAATTAAGCTTTATAATGATAGTACAAATGAGTATTGATGTCCTTAAATTTTTATAGAATTTATGGAAATTAAACGAATACTTTTGGAATAAATTTCAGTCAAGTATTAACTGAAAAATATGAAATTAGGATGAACTACTGCATTATTTATTGATTAAATGGTGAATTATTGCGAAATAATTCACAAACTGTGTAAAGAAGACAGACTGCAAAGGTAATGTACTGATACAGAAATAACAAGTATGGAAAAGTATTGTAAATAATGAATAATTGAATAATCAAATAAAAATTTAGTGAATATGTGCCCTTAGAAAAAGTCAGGTAGTAAAACCTAGTTCAGGATATAATTGGCTGGCCATAAGGACACCTCTGTACCGCGGTGCAAGTCATGACGACTTGCTATGCTATGGATTAGATCTCTGATCACCATGGCTACTATGTCTCTGTTCTCTGCTCTGTGAGAATTGGCCCTCTAGGGGTCATTTCTTTATCTCTGTTGTGATCCTGTAGGGTCCACGTCCCGTGTATCTGGTTTGGAGTTTTCTGCCGGGTCTATACTAGGGGCATAATGATAAGAAAATATTAAAAGTGTAAAAAAAAATTAAAATTTAAGTTAAGATGTAAAAGGACTAAAACGTAATTTTACATGAAAAGTAAAAACAAGGATTAATTGGCAATTTATAAGCCAATTAATAGATTAAAATGATAAAATAATAAATTAAAGAGCTTTCTGGTAATTAAAGGTATAAAAAGGGCAAATTGGAATAAATGAAAAGTTAAAGGACTAAACTAAAAAAAAATAATTAAAGTTTTAAATTAAATTGAAAAACTGATTTTTAATAGTATATTATGCTTATTAAGACTTTTAAATGAATTTAAAATAAATGTTATGGTGTAGTGAAATACGTAAGTGAATATGTATGATATGTATATGTATGTATATGTACGAGTAATATATGTATACGTGTATGTATGTATGGGTATATAAAAATATGCAAGTGAATATGTACGATATGTATATGTATGTATATGATATATATATATGCATGTATATGTATGTATATGTATGCATATGTATGCATGTATGATATGTATATGTATGCAGGTATGATATCCTATGTATGCATGTATGGTATATATATGTATGTAAAGGATGTGGATGTATGTATGTATAGGTAGGTGAGTGTGTATATGCTATGTATGTATGCACATTGAATGAATGTACGTATGAGTAAATTCATGCAAGTGTGTATGTGTGTTTCTGTGATTTATTATGAAAAGTTTGGGATACGTATCCACCACTGAGCGTTTCGATGCTCAGCGCGTAGTTTGTTGACTGCGCGCAGGTTATGAAGACGATAGGATTTCATGGCTGGTATTGCAGGAGTAGTCAAGTTCAAGAAAGGAACGAGATAGGAATTAGTCTTGGCATGCATATGTAGGTACAGAAAAATATAGTTACTGTGCAAGTATATGTTTATCGTATAAGAAATTTATTTGTTAATTATTGAGATGTAGATATGCGGTTAATGATTATATTTTAAGTATCTATGTACAAAAAAAAAATTCACTGTTTCATGTATGGTTTGACATCCGATTACCGCGTACACTGTACGACGGTATAAGGGTGTTACAATTTTATTGGTATCGTTGGTATCAGAGCAAAGGTTTAGCCGATCCTAAGATCGAAACATTATAATAAAGGACGATGTACGCAAAGATTTAGCCGGTTCTAAGATCGGAACATTATAATATAGGATGATGTACTATGACATGCCATAAGTAGATCTTGATATCCAAAGTGCGAAGGACATAAGAATAGTAGAGTTACTGAATGGTAAGGATAGAAGTATGTGATAATTTTGGAATGTAAATAAGATGAGTTATTTAACCCGATTCTCTCTATGAGAATATTCTCTAATTTAAAGGATGTCACTATAGTTGTGACATGAAAGAAATTTCGAGGACGAATTTTTTTTTAGTATGGAAGATTTGTAGCGGCTCAAATACCAGGCTAATCGGAAATAGTACTTTCCGACAGTGAATAGTGACTCGGGATGAATAGTACCTCCCTGAGTCGAAAAATATTTTATTGGACCATTGAAAAGAGCAAGTTAGTTGGAGTCCAAAGATATAATTTGGACTGAAAATGAGGTCAAATAGACCATTAAAAGTAAAAAATAAAAAAAAAAGTCATGGTTCTGGTTAAAAAGATGTTTGTGTCAATTGAAAACTTATCTGAGACTTTAAAAATAATAAATGATCTTTAAAAATTATCATATTTTTTCAGATCTACATTAAATATGATGTAAAATCATATGGTAACAAAAAATTATGGTTACGGTAACTTTGAAAATTGAATATCAGACTGATAAAAATGAATTAGACCGAAAAATAATCTCTGAATGACTCAAAAATATTCATGAAGCCTATTGAATACATTTTGAGAATTTTAGATGTATTTTTAAGGATATTTTACCTCAAGAAGTAAGAGAAAAATAATGATTTCGGTTTAAATAGTAACCGGTCAACCACAATTTGATCAGAGCTTTAAAAATAGCAAATGATCTTCAAAAATTGCAAAAATTTTCAGTTAAGCCTTTTATGAGATTTAAAATCATTTGGTGGAAAAAAATTAATTTTTCGATAACATCAAAAATTTATTAATCGGACTGGTTGGACTGAACCTGACTGAAAACGGACTCCGATTGAGCCAAAAATTTTGTTGAAGGCTCAATATATTATTTTAAGAATTATGAAATTTATTTTGAGTAAAATTGAGTTTTGAAAGTGAGAGAACTAATTTATAGAGGCTTATTGGGCTTAAAAAGGGCATTGGGCTTGAGTTAGGCCCAACCAACTTGCTTGGACCAAGTCCAGCCCAATTATCCAATATTTATAGCCTAAAAATCTTCAAATTTCCAGAGCCTTCACCTAGATTCATGTCCTCTTCCTTCTTCTCTTGGCCGAATGGCTTTCCTTTAGTTTTTCTCTTGATTTTCTTCTTTCTTTGCTAATTTTCCACCAAATCAAGCCCTCTCAAGTCAATTCCAGTCTCTTAACTAGCTTATGGAGGCCTCAAGAAGCCAAATAAATTGCTGGAAGTGCAAGAAAGAGAGAGAGAAAGTTGATATCAGAGCCGGTGTCGGATCGGTGTGTTGGCCATGGAGCCAAGCCTAATGTATCAGTGAGGGCGCTGAGCCTCCTTAGGGGGTGGAGTCAGTCAAAGGCTCCCATATACAAGTGAATTCAGTCAAAGGATCCCACATCGGTTGGAGAGGAGAACAAAGTAATCCTTATAAGGTTATGGATACCTCTCCCTTGTCGAGGTCTTTTGGGAAGAACCAAAAATAAAACCGTGAGGGCTGAGGCCTAAGCGGACAATATCGAAAAGCGGTCATCCGGGGACGTTACAACCACAATATCATAGCATGTCAATCTATTAGAAGATCAAAGGTAAATTTTGTATGATTTCAAAAAATATTAAATCTCAAACCTTATTAACTCCATTTCATAAAATAAACAAAGTGAGAAGAAAAATAAAGAAGATTTGCAAACAAAGGTTGTACACATGCCATATTTCAACCATTTATGCCATTAAGACTATAAAGTTAGCCCAAATCATTTACTTCCAAACATAATAAAAATACAGCTCCTTCTCAAAACATTGTCAAATCTTAAGATGCAATTGCTTATAATATCATCAAAATTTCCCTAATGCTGTAATAAATATAACATACAAACGAAATTAGTTAATACAATAGGCAAACTATTAGAAACAGTGGCCAAATGAAGAAAAATTCCCATATTCAGATACACCAAGCAATCCTTTTTTTAATAAGCCAAAATAATCATTTTTTTATAGGCCATAACATATTATTGATAAATTGAAGAGTACAGAGAGCCAAATTTGTTACAAGCAAGTGCAGCAAGAGCAAAATCCCCAAAATACAAAACCTGAACCTAAACAACTCCACCAACAGCAACACCATGTCTACTATAAAACAAAAGCTAAAACCAGACAGCCAAAACTAACAGTTAACAATAATATAAAAGAGCAATTTGCCAAATAACAACATCCCCGAAGAACCAATTAACCAAAATACCATGAAAATACACAAATGACCACACATTTGGAGAATAATGGATAAATAATAAGCTGCCCAATACCGCCAACCAGCTTGAGAATAATGACCACACATCTGGGACAGAGAAAGCAAAAGACCAATATACAGAAAATTTCCTACCTACTAAACCGCAACAACCACTAACCTAGAACTAACACACATAGCACCCACTAATTATCAACATAACACTAGAGTCACCCCTTTCAAAAAAAAAATTGAGTTTTAGGGAGCAGTAACATACCCCGAGAGATCAAAATCATAGGCCAACAAAACAAAGAAATCAACCCACGAAGAAAACAAGCAAACAAAACAAAAAGTTAGAACAGGAAAACCAGAGTATTAAACGAAATAGGCTACTAATTCCCTCCTTGATAAGCGATAAACTCCTAATCCAACAGACCAATAAACTCCTAAACTCCTAATCGAAGAACCAACAGACCCATTAACCTTACCCTATGTTTTATGACTAATTAAAAATAAGAAATTTAAATTCAAGTCTCAAACCTTACACAAATGGCTGCTTTCACTCCGATTCGTGTATAATTGAAATCTTGAACAGAGATCTGGCCCTTTTTCTCTTATGAGAAATGTCTTCAGCCATCGATTGTGAAGCACATCATCTCGGAGCTGTTCATCGTGGAGTGATTTGGAGTTCGATCGATAGTTAAGCAAGTATATAATATAAATCAAGCTAAACTAGGGCAGAGAAAGTTTCGTTAGAGAGAAAATAAAACAAAGCAAATGGCTTTTATGAAAAGTTTTGTTAAAAAATAAATAAACAAAGCAAAAAGGAGATTATTTTTTTTAGGATTGGCGCGGGTTTGTCCCGCCTAATTTTAGTCATTTTAGGAACCAAAAATTAATAATTTTTAGGACTGATTTTTATGCCATCACAAATAATATGGACTGAATTAAAAATTAAAGACCATATAAAAAATTGATCCTTATTGGTATATTTTTAAAGATCAGAAAATTGACCGATCCATAAATTGTGGTATTTAATAAATCTTTTTCTTGTAGTGTTTTTTTTGGTTAAATACAGGGTTTTCTATATGTAATATATATGCACGCACCAAACCTGGCCAAGAAACCACATTTGATTTGAATTTTGTTTTTTAATCTAAGATGGAAAGTTAATTATTAAATGATATGGTATGATAATGTGCCTAATTCGTGCGTTTATATAAATATTGGCCTATATTGTCGGGGGATTGGCTATCCGCCGATAGGGATGCTAACATTCGGACAATTTAGTTTTTTCAATTTCATTTATTCGGTTATTATCTTTTAATTATTTTCAATTAAAAATTGAATGGATTAAATTAATTAAACCTTATATATATGTTTTTATATTTAACAATACTTTAACTCATTAACAATTAAAATTACCGCTTCTCAATTAATCTTTCATGCTATTATGCTAATATTGCAATGAATTATTGGCCTAGTATTACGTGCAATCGTGCCGTCAGCTGCAAGAACATCGGTGCATGTGCATGCAATAAATCAGAAGAAATTAATTATTGCCTAATCATAAGCTTCAATTACTATAGTTTATATTACTAATAAAAATAAGAGGTTTGTTAATTAATTGTCTATTCAATGTCTAAAAAGGCCAGCTTAATTAACAGTTATTCTCAAATAAAATTTTGAATATATTGAACGCCCCCTGCCCACATATATATGTCTTAACTTGATGACCATTGTAATATGTTTTAAATAAGATAATCTATTCAAAATTTTTTATACAAAAATATTTAATTTTTCTCAAAAAAAAAAAAAGAAAAAAAGAAGGTGATCGCTCCCATTGTTTACAATGTGTCTAGTAACATTTTCATGGATAAGCTTATTATTATAACTTCATGTATTGTAATTATATATAAGAGAAATATTAGCCATCAGAAATTGGTTTAGTGCCCAATTCAATTAAAAGTGTGAAAAATATCAAATTCGATTTCTTATAATGATGTTTAACTATAATTAGACGTTATATCTTTCTTTTATAATAATAATAATAATGAAGAAACACTAAGATTAAGGCTATCTATGTTTTAAAATATTTTATCCCTAATATATTCTTAGTATTTATTTTGATAGCTTCTAAATATCTTCAAGGATAATTTACGCATAATTTTTATTTAAATCATATTCATAAATCAAATCAAATATGAATGATAAATTTTCATAGAATATAAAAGAGTGGTTTATATATTTTTCTATCGCATTTTAAAATTTATGAGATGGGTTGAGACAAAATTTGCGTGTGATTTTGAGCTGATGGTACAATAATTCTGGAATGATGGTAGCATAGGTAACATTATATATATTTGGGATAATACATAAATTTCTCCTAAAATTATCATGATTTATTAGATTTTTTTTTTAAATTAATTATATGTTAGATTGTCCTCTTAAATTTATTAAAAATATCAGATTAGTCACTCAAATTTTTTTAAAATTTAAAAAATATATCATATATTATTGAAAATATTAAATTATCATCCTAAAATTTGTTAAAAATATCAAATTATTTTTCTATTACTGTTTGATATTTATTTTTTACACGTTTTTTGTAAACTGACACGTATTTTACAGGAAGGTAATCTAACATTTTTAATAAATTTAGATGGATAATCTGACATATAATTAATTTAAAAAAAATTTAATAAATTATTATAGTTTAAAAAAAATTATATATTAATCATGTATATTTTTAATATAGTGTAAATGGTGATACGTGTACTTGTAAAATTGTGCCTAGTGTCATGGAAAGTCATTGAATAGGGTAATTAATACGGTGTTGGACCATATTTTATATACAAGGCTAGAGCTGGCAGTGAGGAAGGAGAATTTAAGTAAGGTGTCCCCATTTGTCCTTCTAACTTGCATTTTTTTTCTTTTTTTCTTTTATTTATTATTATTATTATTATAGAAAAAAAAATCAGTTACAAGCTTTTAAAATTTTGCCATTAAGCCCATAAGTATTTATTTTGTAACACTGACTTCTGAATTTTTATTTTTATATTAAATTTTCAGTTAATAAAAAATATAAAATTAATTAGTATAATTCAATTTTATGCACTCAATTGGATTTTCTGTTATTAATATTCTTGCCAATTCAAAGTTAAAATACTAATAGAAAACGATAATTAATTTAAAATTAATAAAAAATATAAGGACATATCAAATAGAAATGTAAATACAGATATTAAAAGTGTATCAAATGGGATGTACAATTTAGTTTTATGTTTTTCATCCATTAAAAGTTTTTTTATTTAAAAAAAATAAAAATTAAAAAATTTACAATATTATAAAATAATTGTTTAAAAATTTAATAGAAAAAATTAAAAAAAAAAATCAAAGACCTATAAGTGCGTTTCGCTTTTTATATTATTATTATTATTATTATTATTTTGGGATCTTTTAGGCAATGTTGCATGCTTTGCTTTGCTTATCATAGCACATACAATGATACAAACGTTTTCAATCATTCTACCTTATTCTAGAAAAGACTCGTACATTTAGATTGATTTATAAATAAATTTATAACTAATTTAATAATAAAACGTCATATTAAATAAAAAAACTAGAAAATTATCAAATAAATATTTATTAATTAAATATATCAATTTAGTAGTGTTAGTTTGGAACATGAACAAGAAACAAATTTATTCAAAAAACATACTCTCTCTGTTTCAAAATAGATAACGTTTAAAGAAAAAAATTTTATTTCATAATATATAACGTTTTGATATAATTAAAATACATTAATTAATTTTTATTAAATATATTCTTAATTAATTTTGAAAAAAGATAAAATTTTATTAGTGAATGCAATTAATATAATAAGGATAACAAAATTTTTTAATAGTGAATTAATTATATTCTTGAATTATTGTGTATTATTTTTAAACGTCATCTATTTTAAAATAGAGAAATTAATTTTGTACTCCATATTTTTTTCTTTTTTTCATGGGACCCTCTTGTGTCTTGTCATGCTACGTATCAATGAAGATACCCTGCCAATTAGGCATACGGCCCCACCTTAATTACTCTCTTGTGCTTCTGTAAATGACCAAATTATCCCTTGACCTTTCGTTGTTTATTTATTATTATTATTTTAAAATATATTTCCATTAAAATTTGCGTTCCAGACTTAATGATTTTAGAACAATAGGAATATCATTAAATTAAAATTTATGGATGATTATCAGGGTTTTTAAACTTAATTGGAGATAAAACATCTATCAACAAATTGGTTTACCAATAACATCAATATATCAAATCAATACATGGTAAATGGAATGTTTAAGATATATAAAACACTATTTCAATGAATATTCAAGTATAAAAGTTCATATATCTCAAACATTATTGACTGTAATGAATAAGATTAATTATTATTCCCTCCGTTTTTTTTACACTTCACTTTAGAGTAAAATTCAAATTTTATTTATCTGTTAATCTTAAATTTTCAATATAATTTAATTTATTTTTTAATTTAATTTTTTAATAAAATTAAAATCAATTAAGTTTAATAATTTAATTTAATTTAAATTTATTTATTATTTTTTAATTTTAGTAAAAATAACAAAAATGAATTAGGAGGAAAATAGAAACAGTAAAATTATTTCTTAAGTAATAAATCCCACGGGTTCATCAGTTAAGTAAAAATATATTTTCTGACACACAAATTGCCAGGAAATTATTTAATATGGAAGTGATGAATGTCACAATCACCGCTATAAAGTGTCAACTTTTGTTGGCAAGGCTAGAGGAAGTTTATCACTTGAGCAATTGGTAATGAATAGAAGGGCCACATCTTTAATTATGTATTAATTTTTTTATATATGTATAATTGAGAGAGTTAATTAGTTCTCTTAAAAAATTAATTGAACAGATCAAGTGGGGGATTATTATCAGGAGAGGACATTTAATTGTACTTATATATAAAGGAAGAATCCCAATTAATATGATGCTTCATAGTGTAAAGTTGATGAGTGTATGACTTTTGTTGGAGGAATAAGCCAGAATTTTAGTTGTTTTATGCAAATTATACAACATTTTGATATTAGATTTAATAAGATCTTTTAGGGTTGGGACCATATCATATATGATTGCATAGGAATACAAGATATATAACCAATAAAGATAATTAATTAAAGGATTAATTAACCATAAAATATGAACAGATATTAGATAGTGTAGGAAATAATTAAATATATTAATGTTTTCACCCTCTCCTCCTCACGAGAGTGGCTGCATGCATATGCATATAATCTATGCACTTTTTGCTTACTTAAATTTGTTTAAAAAAAATTTATAGACTTATCTACCTAATCGCAAAATGTCATTATATGAATTATTTATTAATTACTTCTTATGCATATATAGAATATAGTGCCTAATTAACCACTACTCAAACTCTGACCTATGTGCCTTTATCAATTATTAAAAACAGTACGTTCTGCAGATAAGTGCATACATTAAAGGCTTAATTAGACCTTTTTCAAAGGAATTAGAAAGATATTTATTTGATATAAACATGAATTTGATTTTATGATTAATCAGAACATTTTAACACCGGTCAAATATCTATACTTGTTAATTTTTATAAATAATAAACACAAATTTACAACATTTTTAAAAAATTAGAGCTTTTGACACTACCAACTGTGTTAATATGGTAATTAACTGTTTTGATGGAAATACGTGTCTTACATGCACAGCGAGATTGACATAAATTGAAGCCAGAATATTCTTATTAATTTTAAAGGATCTCTTGTTGATTATGATATTGTGTGATATTATATTAGCGTGATTAGTATTATGTATTTATATTAATTATTTGCTGAACTGACAAATACATGTACTTAATAGATTATAGTTAAAATTTGAATGTTTAAATAAATTATGAAATTAAGTTTAGGGGTATGTATATTGTATTACGTCTAAAAAACTTTAGTCTACACAGTGCAGTTATATTATTTGATTTTACAGAATTAAAATAAATTTTGCGAAGGACTGAACTATAGCATTGAAGTAATTAAGGGTCACAATTGATATTGAGATGATAAGTTTAGTCGTCCTAAAAATAGCTATAGAATTACTCAAACTCGTCTCTGTGTGGTACAATAGTGCATGCATATGTATGCATTGGCAGATTCACCTTATTTGAAAAAGGAAACGATCATAAAAGCCGGAAAATAATTGCCATAATGGATAAAGCTAATGGAAAAATTACATGAAAAAGACATCAACTGTGAAAATTTAGATCTAACCTTATAATAATGTAATTCATTAATTACTCATAGACGAAATTACAATTTCATCCCTGAGATTCCATGTACTCAATATATATGCTACAAATATATTAAAAACATTGGGTTGAATTTAAGGGTACTCATGTCATAAAATACTCTGATCATATTAATTTCTTTTATCCCATTAATTTCGCTGACCTTTCTTCTCTGCCCATCTCTTCATTTAAAAGCACAATTTTGATTTCTTTCTCTTCCTCGATAACTTTCTTTGTTTGCTTTGTGTTATATAAAGTTCAAAGGAACTTACTATCTTCCTTATTGCTTGGTGGCTTCACTAACCTAAAACCAAAACAAATGGGTCGATCTCCATGCTGCGATAAAGTGGGATTAAAGAAAGGACCATGGACACCTGAAGAAGATCAAAAACTCTTAGCTTATATTGAAGAACATGGCCATGGCAGCTGGCGAGCTTTACCAGCAAAAGCAGGTTTTTTTTTAAATGATTCTATATATAATTATTGTTCAATTTCATCCCATTATAGTATTTATTCGCAATTAAAATTTTAATTTTAGGTCTTCAAAGATGTGGGAAAAGCTGCAGGCTTAGATGGACTAATTATCTAAGACCAGACATTAAGAGAGGAAAGTTCAGTTTGCAAGAAGAACAAACCATTATTCAGCTCCATGCTCTCTTAGGCAACAGGTTCTTCTTCTTCCTTACTTTCTTCAAAAATCTTGAATTAATTTAATTTCTTAGTTTCATAATATATTTTATTGATTTGACATTCACTATATATTTAATTTTCCTTGGTTTCACAAACAAAAGAAAGTCCCATTCCCGTTAGTACTGTTATTTGATGTGATGTTATTTCTAGTCTTCGAGTCTTCCAGCTCCAGTCATAGACTAGTACCATTAACTTAAATTTTTATCGATAATAATGGCCAATCTATTAATTACACTGCTTAACTCTTCACTAATTCAACATCTACATGACCTACATTTTTGAACTATACGTTCTGCTCTTGCGCATTATTATTTACTGCTGCTTTCTGACACTCTATCCAATTTCATTTATTGGGTATCTTTGATACTGTTTAATTATTTTTTTTCCTTTGTTTACATTTGTTTTGATCATAGAAAAATGCTTGAAAATGGTTATTTTAGTACAGTGTTTTAAGGTATATGTTGTGTTTGTGATTATTAGGTGGTCAGCCATAGCTACCCACTTACCAAAGAGAACAGATAATGAAATAAAGAATTACTGGAACACTCATTTAAAGAAAAGATTAGCCAAAATGGGAATTGATCCAGTGACCCATAAACAAAAAAATGATACATTATTATCCAAATCAAAGAATGCAGCCAATCTTAGCCACATGGCTCAATGGGAAAGTGCAAGGCTCGAAGCTGAGGCTAGGCTGGTTAGAGAATCTAAGCTAAGGTCCCATTCATTTCAGTACATTTCCGGTTCTTCTTCAGGCCATGTACTAAAAGCTTGGAATAATGGCAACAATGGCGGTTTAAGCACTGGACTTGGAGGTGATCTTGGATCTCCTACTTCCACTCTTACTTTCTCAGAAAATGCACAACTTGTGAATTCTTCAGCAATTAATGGAGCTGAGAATTCAGAGACAGGAATTGTTAAAGAAGAAGGAGAAAATAATGATTGGAAAAGCCTAGGAAATTCTTTCACTTCTAATCTTCATCATCCTAAAATGGGAATTTCCGTGGAAAATCCATGGACTCCTGAATCTTTGAGGCTAAATAGCAGTAACGTTCATGTTGGTAATGTTATGGAAGAAGGTTTCACCAATCTTTTGCTTAGTGATTCCGGCGACCGGAACTTAACAGATAGCGGGAAGGATTCAGACAGTGGCTGCGGCGGCGATTATTATGAGGATAACAAGAATTACTGGAACAGCATTCTTAATTTGGTGAACTCTTCTCCTTCTGATTCGCCTATGTTCTAAGAATAATAATAGTTACTGCTGCACAATATTATTATGAAGGGTACTTAGAAATTAATTAGAATTTATTCTCAATTGTGTCCAGTGAGATGTTGATTTCTTTTTGTTTTTTCTTTTTTTGGGAATATATATTAGTAAAAAGATTAGTTGTTTGGTAGTATTGTATAAGTAGGAATGATAGAATAGGGGAATGTTTTTGTGCTGCCAGAAAAGTATTTGTTGGTTCTATTAATTTCTTCAAATTTAAATGTAATAATCATGTGGAAGCAACAAATGAATTTTTGGCATTCTTTCTCTTTGTATTTATTCAATCCATATGCTTATTTCTTCTCTTTTCATGTGAGATGTTAATAGTATATATATATATATATATATATATATATATATATATATATATATATATATATATATATTCTGTTAATTTGCACCTAGTCATTATCAAGTGGAATACAATTTCTAGTTTTTTTTTTCAACTTACATAATAATAATTGACATTTGTTCTCTTTGAGTTTTTTTTTTCTTTTTCTTTTTGTTCAATATATATATATATATCAGGTGAGTTATATATGATAGATTTGGAATAAATTGGATCGTTATTTTTAGGCTCAATATCTAAAATGCTCCATAAACTTGTATTTATTTTTATAATTGATATCTAAATTTTTATCGTATTTAAATTATAACCTGAATTTTAAATATTATCAAATATCACCATCTAAATTTTAAATAATAATGATAATTTGTTACCCAAACATATAAAAATGTTGAACATTATCTATAATTATATATTAATATTAATTCAAATTTAGGTGATAAATTATCACCTTTATTATTTAAGTTTAAGTAGCAATTTAAAATGATATTTAAAATTCAGGTAATAAATTAAATACGATAAAAATTTAGATATTAATTATAAAAATAAATATAAATTTAGAAGATATTTTAGGTATTTAGCCTTATTTTTATAATTAAAACACCATGAGAGAGAGAAAGATTATCATAATGTGTAAGGGGTGGAAGTTCATTCATTTATTTTTGAATTACATCAATGATAAATTGTTATGATTTAATGAAAAAAAAACCTTATATATATATATATATATATATATATATATATATATTTTTTTTTTTTTGAGAATTAGATAAATATTGAGTTTTAGCTTGAGGATCAGTTTGATTTAGCGATTGGCGTTGATTGACAGTCAGTAAGGGTTTTCGATAGTTGATATTCGATAGCGGATAACTTATAAAAAAATATTTATTAAGTGTTTAATACAAAATTATTTTTCTTTATACAAAAAAAAAAGAGGTAGCAGATATTTGAACTCGAAATTTCTCTCTATATACATAATTTAAATAAATAAATAAATAAATCAGCCATTTGAAAAAAAAAATTAAAAATTGAGCAATTGAAACAACGATTGATGGGTGCAAGAATTAGCTGTCAAGAAGAAGTTAAAAAAATATTATCAAAGATAGTAATTCTTAGAAATTTGGTGATACTAATCTATTAAAAAGAAATAGTGATACTAAAATTTTATTGATACGTAAACGCAATTGGAAGCCAAATCTCAACTTTATAAAAAAGTAAGTACGTATGATTGAAAGGGTGGTGACCACATGCAATAAATAAGACAACATTTAATATGTATTTTGTGGACATATTCAACAAGAGATGTATTTATGACCTTTTTTTGCTGTTGGTTTCACGTCACATTCTTGCTTTAAAGCCAGAAAATTATTTCTAGTAGTTTAATTCATTACTTGGTCTGCACATGTAAATTTTGCACGGCACTATTTAACTACTATAGAAAATGAAAAATATCGCAACATTTTTACAGATAGTACAAATTTTGTAGCCAAAAAAAAAAGTTATTAGAATTTTGAGGCTGATTTGTTTGTTCCAAGTTTCAACTGATCATGATGTGACACAATCAAATTAAATGCCACGTAATGTATAGCACCTGAAGGTAAATACATGAACCACAAATTCATGCTGAATTACATCAAAATTTACCCTTCAATGGCATGATTGTTGAGATGTATAAATTGCATATTGATTTTGTGTTTAATTATAGATGCAATTTTATGATAAATATTATTTGAATTTATTCATCCTTTGACTTGTTAGAATGATTGATTGATTGTTAAAAGCGTTTTCAATAACTAGAATTGATTTATTAAAATTATTTAGAATTATAATTGAAACTATAATCAATTTATAAATTGAAATCGGAATTATATTTTTGACTTGAGTTATTTACTCTGTTGATTTTAGTTTATTTAATTTATTTGTAATCTTGATTTATTTATTTATTTTTAAAAAGTACTTATTTTATTTTGGAAGATTTCAACGTCCATGAACGATATCGTCTTTTTTTTTTGACATTTTCTAGTAATTTTAATGCTTAATTTATAACTGAGAATATATATTATATATCTTTTTTTTTCACTTTAATCTTAAACCTCCAAATTTTGTTTTTCGTAAATTAATTTAGAATTCATAATCATATAGTCTTTTAATTAGAGAGGAGACTTCGGGGGATCATGGAAATTTATGGCCTTTACATGAATTAATGTAGAACCTAGAGATCATCTTTACATTGCTAATGAAAGATTGTGATGTGCTTTTGTGTCATGATAATGATATGGAAACATTTTTGGAAGATTAATATACATGCTATTTCAATGCCTACAATTAGTATGTATATGATGGTATCTATTTAATATATATATTCAATTTTGTCATATAAGTTTGGTGAAAATACTTGATGATGTCTATATTTGTCTACATGTATACCAAGGTAGCTGCTCTTATAATTAAGAATTATATATATATATATATATATATATATATATAGTTCCATTAAGTAATTGACGTTGATTTTTTCTATAGAATTAAACATGGCATTAATGTGGTATATATATGATTTTAGAAGCAAATATACAAATAACATACTAATAGAAGCATTATAATGGTAGCTAGGAGAAATTTAAATTTATTATTAACTAGATATGAGATTCAAATTTATGCATTAAGTAAATAGTTTTGGATGTCACTGTTAATTAAAATATCTCGAATAATATATACTGTCAAACTGAAGGTACGTACAATAGCGTAAAATAAATGCATGTTATGATTATTATATAATTCTATTCATTGCTAGAACTAGGTAAATTTCTGCATGTTATATAACTCCATCTGACAACTGTCCTGTTTGATGTTTACTCTAATATATAATTTGGTGTATTATATATGTTGCATGTAATGTTTAATTAAGATATATATATATATATATATATATATATAATGAATGGATTTGGAAGGAGAAGGTTTGATAATTAATTTGCAAATTTTGTGGATATTAAATTCTCTACTTCCCTGCCTATGAAAGCATTTTAAGCATAGAAAAAGATAGCCAGGAAACAGTGGATTTTCCACCTATCTTACTTTTAAAAATATATTCATATTACAACCATTTCATGGTCACAATGGCATATAATAAAATTATATCTATATATATATTTATTTATTATTACTATATTAAAAAAAAAAAAAAGAAAGTAGTTTTCTGGCCCATAAAAAAGATCTACAAAAGCACATTTAGTCTGAAAAGAAAAATAGAATTCCGAACATGGTCCCCAATCACCATGTTCAGTTTGTTCATCTATCCATTGATACTTCTCTTTCCTATACGATTTCTTTCTCATACAATACTTTGATCCATTAACTCATTGGTTTCCGGCCGACCTTTGAAAATTCATTAATAAAATTTGCCTGGACTTTCGGCAAATTTATAAAATTATGGCATTGGTAAACGAATGACTCTTACATATTCCACGTGCCGACCTTTGAAAATTCATTAATAATTATCATCCACGAATATCAAATATCATAATGGCAAGAAAAATAAATAAAATGCATGTCCGTTTTATTTAGTCTTTTTTTTAAAGGTAAATTTGTTAAATACTAAAGTAATTAAGAAATTTTTAATCTTAATAAAATAGCAAAAGTGACAACTTAATTTATAACTTATGCTAAAATTATATAAATCCAGAAAGCTGAGTTAATGATTTAGGTTAAATGCACAATGACGCAGAATGAAAAAGGCTACGGCAAGACCTATGTAGATATATTATATAGAGAGGAAAAAATAAAATAAAATATATAGTAACTGTTATTTTCCAATTAATTGAATGGACAATGAAGCCAGGCTGTGTTGAAAGTTACACAGAGGCAATAGTGAAAATTTGACCACATTTTAGAAATCAAATAAGATAGGGTATAGTATTTTGTTCCAATTTCCTTTCTCTGGTACAATAACATTTATTTCATTGCGTAATGCACCTCACATGGGGTCTTTTATTAAAAAAATAAAATTAAATTAATTAACTGCACCCAACTGTCCTGATTAAATGACACTTCTCTTTTATAACTTGTATCATGTGCTATGCTATGGACCCTCATGCCCAACTTTAAATATCTATTATATGTGTTGGATCCTCCGTTATTGAATTAATTTTATCCATGATCACTGAATTTATACTTAATCGTTTAAAAGTAACTGATTTATTTTTTATAACTTAAATATCACTGAACTTATCACATTTTTGTAAAAAAAATTATTTTAACCGATTTTTAGTGATAATACTTGCTGAAATGCTGAAGTAGCATGTCATGCCATATACCTGAATATACGTGGCATAACACGTCAGCAACTATGCCACCAAAAGTGATCATATTACACGACATATCAGCAAGTCATGCTATATTTCTGGACACAAGTGGCCTTTTCTAGTGACGTGGTTGCTGACGTATCGTGCCACGTATGTCCAAGTATATGACGTGATATATCACATCGACATTCTGACAAAAATAATCACTGAAAATAGGTCAAAGTGACTTTTCTGTAAAAAGGTGATAAGTTCAGTGACATTTAAGTCATAAAAAATAAGTTAGTTATTTTTGGGCGATTAAGCATAAGTTCAATGATCATAAATGAAATTAACCCCTCCATTTTCATATTCAAATTTCAGTTCCAAATTCATTCAAATCAATGTTTGACTTAGTTTATTAAGTTCCAATAGCGGCTAAATCTGCTTCCATGTTTGCTAATTTACCGATAACCCTATTTTTTTATTTAAATTTTTTTATATGAAAAAGAGGAAAAATAGAATAAACAGACTTCTACATCCTACCTAATTTAGGGAACGAAATTTCTATTAAATCTTGTGTAAGAATGCTTCTAAGGCCTTCAAGAGGATGCAAGTGCCAAACAAACTTATCTTCTTGATTAAAGCTCTAATTAGCCAGATAGTCAGTAGCATCATTAGCTTCACGGTAGACATGAGTGACTTCCACCTGCCATTCTTGATGAAGAAGTTCCCGAATCCAAAGAACTATCGCACTATAATTAGGATGGACAAACGTTTCTCTTGTTATAGTTGAAACCACACTCTTATTGTCAATTTGAAGCAAGATCTTCCTCTAGCCATGCTTCTAAGCCTCTTGCAAGCCTAAAAACACACCCCAAGTTTTAGCACAGAAAGCATTACCACCACTAATCAGGGCTAAGGAATTAGCAAGCCATCTGCCCAAATGATCTCGAAAAATACCTCCTAAAGACGCCTGTTGTCGAGTTCTACAGAAAGTCCCATCCATGTTCAAGACAACCCAATTTGTAGCCGTCAGTTTTCCACCAACAAGTAGCTCGTTTCTTTCACCATAATTCCTCCCAATTTTTGTCATTGTGTCCCTAGCAGCCATAAACACGTCAACATCTGATAAGATAAGTTGTTGTTTAATATTACAAGTGATAGGCCTGTCAATGAAAAGCTTTTCATTCCACCACCTCCAGAGCCACCAACACATGAACCCAAAAATGTAAAACCAGGGAATAGAGTTAACATTACTAGCTACATTCCAGTTCATATTTAACCATTTCCTCACATTGTTCACAAAAAAGTTCGTAATACCAGCCTGCGGTAACAATTTGAGCCAGATGATTTTTGCAGCTGGGCAGTCCCTCACCATGTGGAGCACCATCTCCACTTTTATATTGCAAATCGAACATAGCCTAGAGGGAGACAAGTGCCACCATCACCTCTTAGCATTAGTTAGAAGTCGATTATGCAAAGAAAGCTAGAGAAAGACTCTTACACGATAAGGTCCTAGCCAGTTCCAACAAATCTCCCAGTTGAAATTATCCTCATTCCCATTGCCTTGCAACAAAACACCATAGGCTGACTCAATTAAGAAATCTCCACTGAATGATGGTAGCCAAATAAGCCTATCCGCTCCTAGACCATCCTCAGGAGGAAGAGAAAAATTAATTAACTCCATGATATTGCTATTTAGGAAAGTGCCAAAAACGTCCTTCCTCTAACCTCTGTTTGGATCAAACATATCTTTTAGTGAAAAATGAGAAATGCATTGCCATAAGTCAGAAGATCTTACCTCAGGAGGAACATAGAGATACAGAGGTCCAACTTTAGCCCAACTATCAAACCAAGAGGAAATATAACACTCATTATTTACGTTCCAACAAGTGTTGGCTCTAAAAGAGGGCCACATATGCACTATATTATGCCACATAACTGACCCTACAGTGGAATGAAGGATTATCGGCCAATGACTCCTTGTTATCTAATACTTGGCTTTAAAAATTCGTACCCATAAAGCCTCCCCATCATGAAGAAGACACTAGATAATTTTGAGGATGAAAGCATAATTGCAAGTCCTCAAATGTTTGATTCGCGCATGTCTTTGCTACATGGGTCTACACAATCTCTCCCATTTGAGCAAATGAATCTTCCTCTCATCACCAGAGGAGCCCCACATAAAATGATGGAAATTTTTTTCAATAGCTTTACAGGTTGAAATAGAAAGAATGGTGATTTGGATGGCATAAATGGGAATGGCCAAAAGCACAGATTTGACCAAAGTAATTCTGCTAGCCATTAAAAGAGTTTTTGCTTTCCAACAGCTCAACTTGCCTTTAACCTTATCAATTAAATAAGAATAAAATTTGATACCTGATCTGAGATGAATAACCGGGGTGCCTGGATAAAAACCAAGATCATTTATTGGTTTAAACCTTGGTGCATTCCTCAAAGCTAAAGCCACATCACAACTGACATTATTTGAAACACAGAAAGCTAATTTTTCCTTATTAATCCATTGTCTCGAACAAAGACAAGTCCTCCAACACTCCATTAATGACATTAAATTGCTTCAAAAAAGTATCTACAAATAGAATGAGCTCATTTTCAAAGAAAAGCTGAGATAAAGGAGGTCTTTCTCGGCCAAGCAAAATTGGGTTTCATTTCCTTTCACTAACTGCCTTATTGATCCCATGAGAGAGGCACTCCATACACAAGACAAAAAGGTAAGGGGATAAAGGATCACCTTGACGAACATCCCGTAAAGGAGAAAAATTATCGATCAATTCACCATTCCAAATAATTTTTGAACTACTATTTTTCCAGCAAGAAAGCAGTAAAGAATATAAACCCACTGAAACCCCACTTCCAACAAAGTATCAAAGATGAAATCGCACCGGAAGCAGTCATAAGCCTTTTCCAGGTCGACTTTAATTATGACCCAACCTTTTCGAATAGATTTAATTCTCATGAAAGTCGCCACTTCGTGGACAATGAGAATATTATTAGAGATAAGCCGCCCAGGAATAAAGCTAACTTGATGAGCTTCCACCATCTTACTCAAGTACTGCTTAATTCTATTCGTGATAACCTTCATCAACACTTTATAGATCACCGATAATAAACTAATAGGCCGAAAGTTACTTATGGTTGTAGGGTTGTTCTTCTTAGGAATAAGACAGATAATTGCGGTGCAAAAATAAGAATCAATGATCTTCCTTTTCAAAGCCTCATTCACAAAATGGAACAAATAGTGTTTGGTAATATCCCAATATTTTTTAAAAAATAAAGGATTCAAACCATCTATACCTGCAGCTTTTAAGGGTTTTATACTAAAAACTACTTCATGAATTTCCTCAAAGCTAACCAGGTTCATCAAAGTATTAGTCTCCAATCCAATTATAGTTGAGAATCTATTTAGGATAGGGTACAACAACATTAATCGACAATGTTTAATATACAGCAAGTTGAAGAAACTCATGACATGATCCTTGAGTGTTTGCTGATCAAAGGACCAATCCCCTGAAGGCAAAAATAACCCATGGATAAAATTTTTATGACGAGCAATGCGTACCTTTCGATGTAAATAAGAAGTTTTTTTATCTCCCGCTAACAACCAAACCGACTTCGATTTTTGCTTCCAATAAATTTCCTCTTGCAAAAGAATGTTATTCATGTTAGTGGTTATGCTTTAAGCCAAATATTAAACCCTTTATGTAATGTCACATTTCATTTTATAAAATTAAATTTCCTTCATGTTATTATATTGTTTGCACATTACATTATAATAATGTTTGTAAATAACAATTTAATGTTATTTTGACTATCCCAAGTCATTTATCATTAAATGAATAATGATAAATAAAGACTAGTATAAGTTTGATTGATAACCATGGGATGATTATATATGGTGATATGAATTAAACTTATAAGTACTTATTAGATAACAGAGTATTGGATAAACCTGCAATGAGATATTACATGGGTTAATATCATTAGTGATCTCATAATAGTTATGTTATCAATCCTTAGACTTGAGATTATCATAGTATCCTACATGACGAACATTATGTTTTGACATAATCAAACATTATCTTAATCGGATAATTATAAATATTATGATTGGACATAATGAGAATCATGCACAGAATAGTGAATAATCAAGAAGAAATTTGTCCCCTTTTTATGAGAGAGATATCTATTGATCCCCTCGATAAGTAAGACTGAAAAATGCATGGTCGTGCTCAAATGAACTGATAGAGCGATCAATATCATTTGATATTATTAGTCTACTTATTGATCGAAAAATTATATATTTGGATTATATAAGTTTGACATGGATCATAACTTATGTTCAATCAAGATATCGTGTGACAAAAGGATTATAATATGTTCTATTAGGTTAAAATCGAATTATCAATATTCATATTATTTGGGTAGTCATAATGTCTTACTAGAGGCCGCTTATGACTTATGGACTCGTGATGGAATTTGGGGCCCACTGCCAATATAATATGAATCTATTGGGTAGCACACATATAATGTGATGAATGGACTAAGGGTTAATTCGGGCATTTCAAAATTTATTTTGTGATAAATTAAAATTCAAAATAAACAAAAAATAATAATAATATTATTATTCTTATTTTAAATAAGAAATAAAATATTTCTTATTTTAATAAGAAAAGTGGGCCCGAAATTTCTCTTTCTAAATTAGGGTTAGGTCAACTATATATATATATATATATATATATATATATAACCCTAACTAAGCATAAAAGGTGAGTGGTAGCTGTCACTTAAGAGAGAATGAAAAGAAAATCGTTTTTCTTCTGTAACCTTAAGAAAGAGAGAAAATAAACCTTAGCTGCCAAGAAAGAGAGCTAGCACTCCTGGTGATTCTCTTCATTGCATTAACATATCAATACCGGTAGAGGGCGTCGTTTCGTGTGAGGCCACATTTGCAAATTTGATTTGTCTACGCTTCAAGAGGTTGGTAATCATTACTACTTCTCTTCTATTGAATCAATTGGATCGCATGGATCCGTGGTGGGTTTCCTTTTTTGCTGTAATTTTTTTTAATTTTATTATTTCGAAATCCAACAATTCAGATCCACCCTTAACTCCCTACCAAGCTTGTCAAAGAACTCTGAATAAGCCTTCTTTAAAAAGTGCTCAATACCTACCAGTTTTGATAAGATATGTTTCTTGCAGTACACCATACACCCAAAGACCTCTTTACTCCAACCAGTAGTATTGGTCTGAAATTTTTTAATAGTCAGGACATATCCTCATTACCTTACTGATTTAAAGCTACAAATTCTTGAAAATTTGCGTGTAAAGTCCATACAACATTAAAATAATAAGGACTAGCAACTCTCCTTTCAAACCTGTTCGGGATAGCCAAGAGAATGGGCCTATTGTCAGATTTTAGTTTTGGCAAGTGAAAGACCTTGAAGTTCAATAAACAATCCAACTATGCCATGTTATAGAGTGCATGATCTAACCTATCCATGACTAACCCTCTACGCCATGTAAATTGAGGTCCCATAAATCCCATATCCAACAAGTTGCAATGGTTGATAAAATTAGGAAAAGGAACACTAGGCTTGCTACCTTTCTTAGACCCACTAGACTTTTCATAAGTAAACAAAAAGGAATTGAAGTCCCCTATAATCACCCATGGCTCCTAAGTGTTTTGAGTAAAAATCAGTAAGATCTGTCCAAAGAGAGTTTCTACGAGTTGAAACAAGGTCACTATAAATCACAGTAAGAAAGAAAGTTTGCATCTGATTAAATCTAACTTGCAAGTGAGCAAACTGATAAGAACAACAAAGAGCCTTAATTTCAACACCCTACCTCCAGAGAACCCAAATACCACCACTAAACCCTTGAGCCTCAACTCTAAAAGAATTAATAAAACCCAACTTTTTAATAACTCTATCAGCCACCACTCTGCTAATTCTAGTTTCTAATAAAACAAGAATGGAAACTTTATACAATTTAACCAAATTACTAGCTGTTAGTGTGTAAGCCCTAGCCCCAATGCATTGTAACGAAACACTTGAAATTAATAAAATGAGGCATTAGTTTTATCTTTTGTATTCCTGTGCATATCAATTGATAAAACTATCCAAGAATGTCGTTTCGGTTTAAGTTATCATGTGTGAGGCACATGGATTGTAAGACCTTGAAACAAATGAGACATCATTCTAAATATCCCTAGTCAGTCATTGTTATGGGGAATAACAAATGAATTAAGACTAGTATGCTCTCTCTGATCTTATGAGTTCTGTCTTACGAATCATTAGGACAAGAGTGTCAATCAGAGATCATAGATACATGTTAAAGAACATGGTATCTGGATTCGATCCGCTCATGAGAACACTACATGGTACAAGTCATAAGTGTTTCTCATATGCAAGTTTTGTATCGGAGTTCTTAGACCTGAAATCTCTATGAAACTCTTTATGAATTACTGTGTACTTTGACATACACCTAACGTGCTCGTAACAGAGTGACAAGTACGGGTATGGATTGGGTATGCACTGATTCATGTTAGAGAGCATGAGAGAAGTGAAGGGATTACCCCTCTCGATAAGAGAGAAAAATATCACCGGCCACTTGATCAGTGAACTGAGAAGTGTGTATGGCCATACCGAGATGAAATAATGAGTAATCATTATTTATCTGAGAGTTCAGTGTCACTGGAATATCAAGAAATGAATTAATGTATATAAGGATGACTAGTTCCATGCCTTATATTAATTCTGATATTTATGGGTAAGGACTATGCGAAATTGCATTAGGTCACCAAATGCCATATGCATTTTCATTTAATTTGGAATGCTATAATATCTTGCTAGAGAATATATATAGCCTTTGAATTATTTATTAATTCATTGCCAACATTAAATGGGACCTATAGGATCGCACATAAAGCACTGGGCTTAAAATTGTATTGGAAATTAATTTAGACTTTTATTTAAAGTCAAATTAATGCATGCAATGGGTGAACAGATTTTTTTACTGTTAACAATTGGTCACGAAGAGAAATTTACTGGCATGTGTTAGGTTTAATTTCAATTGATTAATTATCTATTGTATAATTAAGTTAATTGAGTATTAAATCCTAAATTATGTTTAATCAAATATTAATACTTGAGAGGGTATTAAAGTAACCAAAGTTTAAACTAGGAATCCTAGTTAAATTTGGCAACTAATTACCTTAGTTAAGTAAGTTTGTTTGATTAACTAAATGATGCCATTTGAATTTAAATTCTAATAGAATTTAAATTAAAATATATATCTCTTAATTATTAAGTGTTAGTGGCTGAAATTGCTACCTAATTTAAGGCACTCACACATGACTAAAGTAAGTTGATATATATTAAATGAATTAAAGGAATAATGGTGGGTGCCATCTTTTATTCTTCTTCTCTCTTTTAGCCATGAGACTATTAGTGGGATTGGTAGAGATTCCTTTTGCTCTTAATTCTCTCATTGAAGGTGACTAAGATAGAAAGAAAAGAAGAAAGAACAAGAAGAGTTCTTGTGTCTTTCAAACAATTCCATTGCCTAATACACAAATATAGAGCTAGCACTCTTGATTTTAAGCTATCTTTGCAAGTGTGTGTGAACATAGAGAGGAGTGGCATAAAGGTTGTTCCTTTGGCATTGGTGGTGAAGATCTAAGGTAAATAAAATTCATCTTAGTTGCTGGTCATCATCAAAATCAAGTCTTTGAAGTGCATCTAAAGTTGTAAGTTTCAAAACTCTAAGATTGCATGTTTTCGTTCCTAGTTTTGGGATATGTATGTGTATGCATGATAAAATTTTTGTTTTTCCGCTATCATGATTATCATACCATGTCATATTCCATCACTAGCATGCATAGCAAATTCAGTACTACTAAAACCTTAGCAATTCCAAGCCAATATGTGTAAATCTATAAATAAAGGTAGGATAAACAATACTAACCTGAGGCTTCCTCAGGAGCAACCAAAAGAGGGACATTATGCATCTCAAATGCTTATTGGATCTGCACATCTATGAGTTAGGTTGGCTATTATGGCTATAGTAAGCCTCCCACAAAATCAAAAGCATCACCCATCTATAAATTTAGGCTTATATTCTTTTTCTTATATTTTTTTCAGAACAAGTCCTTACTGCTTTTGAAATTCCCCTTATCGGGGGTTTTTTCTTCACGAAAGATATCCCTTTAATTCTGGTACCAAGTTTTTTTCTTCTTTCAACCAAAGCATTGAAGGAGGAGTTTTACTAGCAACCTAATAAGGAACAACAATGGCAGTATGAGCACTTGGGTCTAAGACTGAGGCAATGACATTGTTTTGGGCACTAACATGATTCACATCCAGCACACACTGAACTAATTTTTTAGAGGAGACATCAGAGGACTAGTCTTCTAGATTTATATTACGATTCTCTTTGTCTTTTGAGTGTCCAAAACTACAGGAAAATTAAATACAATTTGCATTCTTCCTTCTATTGCACTTTGGTTCTTCTCGGTTCCACCACTCTGGCCATTGGAAAACAATAAATCTTCACAAACAAAGGTTACAACATTATGCTTTAAGCTTAAACCACAGTTGAAACTCTTTAAATTCAAATAATTCTATATTTTGACTGTACCTAAGCCAGTAGCATCAGTGTCTTATCCCTTATCATCCTACAACTCGCTAAAGGTTGAGAAACGAGATCCAAACATCATTGTGTTATTTTCTCCGACTTTTTACCATGCCTCTGTACCACCATCTAAGACCCAAAGTTTGAGTTCCCTTTCTCATTATCCAGTTGGATTTTATTCACAATACCCTCCTTTACATGATTAACCCTTTCCGAATCGTTTGTAATTTCAACTCTCTCAATTCCAACCGAATTGGGACAATACTCTTTCATATGGTTATACCTACCACACTTGAAGCATATTTTATACAAGCCCTCATATTCTACCTTAAAGACCTTCTCCTTAATTTGGATTTGGAAGACCAAAGGTTTTGTAAGGTCTAATTATATAGCCATACGGGAAAATTTGGCACATTTAGAAGTAGAGGTGTTATAGTCTATCTTCACCATCTTTCCTATATGCGTGCTAATTTATCGGAGGACCCTCTTGTGGTAGTAGTGCAGCGAAAAACCAAAGAAACAAACCCAAGCAACAACTGAGGTTAGAGAATCATTATCAGTCAAGAAACCATGGTGTCAAGGTTGGATAGTGAGGTAATGCCTTAACACTAACTAAGTCCTCCCACCAAAACATTGATGTAATCATCCATTAAATCAAAGTGTATCAAGAAGAAGTTGTTATCCAGGCCTATAACCTTGTAATTGCCCTTAGGAGACCAAAGAGATTCAATTTTGTTGCATAGGACATGGTAGCTTATATTTCTTCCCAACAGCCTCACCACCATTGACTTCTTTCAGGGACGTACTAGCTGCGATTCAAGTTTATCAGAGACATGTAGTGTTAGAAGACCATTTTCAAGCGAAATAGAGATGTCTTCATCTTCACCAACATCACTTTCAGAGTTAATATCTATCTTCTCTGTATCACTATCTATATCTTCATCCAAATAACATTCAAGATCATCCCCAAAGAGCCCTGGCTTAGTGATTGGAATTCGATCCCCAAAATGTTTTCATGCTTTACGTACTAAGGCATCCCTAAATGAAAGGTGTGATGTATCTATTTTATCATCATGACAATTTCTATTCACATCCACATTTACTACCATATTGGTATCATCTTTGCATTTCTTCCTTAATTGGTCATCTAGAGGTGATGGAGGCGAAATTTTCACCACCGTCGAGAGGACTTCATAGGCGACTAGGGTTTCTGCAGTCATGGCAGCTCGGGGATTCGATTTACTTTCAAATAACTTTAGAGAATTTGGTTTTTATTTAAATTTTTACAAGTTCAACTTACCAAGTTGTCAAATAAATGTTATGATTATTAAAATATTATTCATATATGACAGACAAATGTGGCTAATCAATAATAGTTCATCATCAGCTATTATAAATACATAAATACTTGGCTCATATTCAAAATGTTGTATAAAATTCCCCAAGTATAAATTAGCGATACTAGCTTACTTTTTATTTTCTCTCCTAATATTAATTTAACCGTGAAAATTTCCCTCTATCACAATTTGATTGATTTTCTGTTTTAGAGGTGTGCTAAGTTGACATGGCAAAACACATATTGCACAAACCTAATAAGTGTACCTCGGTAAGGTTTGGAATATGGGGAGTTTCTTTTGCTTCAAACAAATCAACCAAAATATAATTATGTCTTGAAACTATGATTAGCTTTGTGATTTTAAGGTATGCATATATAGGGTTTTTTTAATGAGTTTGGTTATCTATATATAAATTAAACAATTATTGTCAAAATTGGTGCAAGAAAAGTTAAAAAATAGTAAAAGCTGGACGATATATCAAATTGAATTATTTGATTCGATAATAGTAAATTTAAAATTTTCAGACACCTAAAAAAATAAAAAATACTAATTTTCAATCGACTGTAATTGATACTCCAATAATTAAATTAGCAGTGAACCTTATTTATTAGGTTTAGTGAGTGTTGCCTTTACAGCTTAACATGCAACAAACTTCTAGCCACTCGAAGCTACTTCATGGTTGAATGCAAATTTGCTTGGACATCAAATCCAGGGATGCTGGGCCTTAGTAATGGATCTCTTTTGGTCTAAGCCCAACATCTTTTTTCGATATAAATTAAATGCTGGACAAATAGAAATTTAAACTCATCTGGCAGGAAGAACACACTCTTTCTCAATTACAAACTTTACTTTACTTTTTTCTTTTTCTTTTTTTAGTAAAATGTTTTGATTATAATTCAAACTTATAATCTCAATATTTTCAAAGTTTTGTTACAAAATAAGTATTAATAAATTAAAATCTATTTGTTTAAATCAAGTTGAATTTATTAACTTTATATAATCTCTGAATTTTTGTGTCCGAGTGGATTTATTTGAAATCTATTGAGCTTGTATTATTATTCTAAAGAAGCATAGATGATCTTGCTTGTTATAAATAAAAGTAAAATCAGAACAAAATATAGAGAATAATGAGAAGTGTGATCTCTCTGTTATATTATTATGTCTTTAAAATAATAACAATATGAGTATTTATAGACACAAAACTTGATTTATAAAGGAAACAAATAAATTCAGAAAATAAGTGAATATAGAAAATAAATCAAGTAATGAAGAAAATAACCAATATGGAAAGTCATCCAAATAGGAATATATCACAACACTTTCCCTTGGATGACTATACATTATGAACATGCCTTGTTAAAACCTTGCTAAGAAAAATCCAGTAGCATAAAAACTTAGCGAAGGAAAAAAAGTACAATATTCATATGTACTTTCCCTCAACAATATAATGAATCACACTAAATCCTTTAATTGGTGCATTCCAATATTGTACACATGCTTCTTGAAAATTGAACTTGGTAGGGCCTATGTGAACAAATCTGCTGGATTATCACTTGAACGAACTTTGCAAACATCGATATGCCCTTCTTTTATAAGCTCATGAGTATAGAAGAATTTTGGTGAGATACGTTTGGTTCTATCTGTTTTGATGGAGCCACCTTTGAGTTGTGAGATACATGCTGTATTATCCTCATACAATTTTGTTGACTTTTTCTCCACCACTAACCCACTTGTTCTCTCAATATGTTGAGTCGTGGTTCTCAACCACACACATTCACGATTTGCTTTATGGATGGCTAATATTTCTATTTGTGATCAAGCTTTATGAGGATCTGATAGATATCCAGCATCAGCATACTTGCCAATTCTGAATTTACTCCTTTTGAAAAAAATTCATCCATTTCAGAAGTGCCACGAAGATAACATGTTTTACTCCATTTTAGTGCTTTCGAGCTAATACAAAACTAAATCTTGCTAGCAAATTAACTGCAAAAACTATATCTGATCTAGTGTTATTTGCAAGATATAAAAGTGCACCTATTATACTAAGATATGGTACTTCAGGATCATAAATCTCTTCGTTATCTTCTTATGGACGAAAAAGGATCTTTCTTGACATCAAAAGAGCAAACAACCATTGGAATGCTTAGTGGATAAGACTTATCCATATCAAGATTTTCTTTCAAAAATTGATATTTTTTTCATTAAAATATTGTCACGCTTCTGGCGGACTTTAAATTCATTAACAATATTACAAAATATCCTACATGGACAATAATGTCTGCCTTTTCCATTTGATAAGTCATGCTATTAATTTTAAAGAGTTATGGACTTTCACAATCATAGAATTTATAATACATACTTCCCTTAGTATGTTCATGTATTGTGTCTCATTAAAATCCTATTGGAAAAAATCATGTGGGATCAAAATTCAATAAAGGAAAAAAGAGTACACAATATTTTTAATACACATTATAAGTTGTCTCATTAAAAATCTTAATAGAAAAATTCAGTGGAAAAAAACTTTAGTTAAGGAAAAAAAAGTACAACATGTATTTTTCTTTCTTTTATAAAAATATTGGTATATAACTTTAAATTTGTGCATGCAGAGTTTCAATACATAATATTATGAAGTTCTTTTTCTAAAAATGAGTCAAATATCTTTTAGATATGCTTACCATATATCTTTTGGATATATAATGCATGAACTGAGAAATAATAAATAAAACTTATTTTATAAAATTACATGTTGTACATAAGCACATACAAATTCATCTACACATCTTTCATTCATTTAAGATAAAAAATTTTATAAAATCTAATAATATAGTCATACGTACAACGGGTACATGATCAATATAATTTTATACTATATCATAAATAAGTTATCTATTCTCAAATGGTTTTCTTAACCATTCTTATTTTTTCTCTTAATTATTAACCACTTCTGGTGGTGAAAATTAATCATACAATAGTAATAATTATCATTTCTTGATCATACTATTTTTATGACCATAATTCTATACTGCTTCATTAATTTGAAGGAATGAAACAAATGTAATAAAAATAATTTAATGACATGTACACAATAAAATCATATAATAGCTATAACAAATGAATGCATTTAATAAATTAATTCAAATATTTCTAAAAAATTACTTAAAGATAATAAAATTATACAAATAAAATATATATAATTATATAGAAAACTAAAATCTTTAAAATAATATGTAATTTTAAATAACAATTTGACAATTACCATGCAATGCATGATTACATAATGCAGTAATAGCAATAATATATGAATATAAAATATATTATATTTAGTAACTTTACAACTATTGGAGTACTCAATGGAAGATAACATATAATCACATTATAAAAATTTTCTTTCAATCAAATAATACTCGATATTTAAGTCGAGACAATATTTAGTTTATAAAATTCCTTAAATAATTTTGAACTTTTCAAGAGTTTCGGTAATTAAAGTCATAAATCAATCATGACAATAGGTAAACTATAACACTTCAAAATTATATACATAAAATTCAATGCATATAATTGCATTAAATAAAAATTTTCAAAAGTATTTATATACTTCATGCATGATAAATCTTTCAAAAATTATATATAATTTTATTGTGAAATAGACAAATAATATTAATTTGTTACATACTAATATATTACCAAATTGAAAAATAGTAAAAACTTATTGCATCAATTATAAAAAAATATGCAATTTTACAATCGATGTCAATCCACTGCAATAAATGTTATAAAATAAATCATATTTTACGACTTCGTTATTTATTGCATGAATATTAATTGTATTATTTTAGTATCATATTTTTTAATATTTTGAATTGCAGGTTCAAAAATTCATATTAAATTCAATTAAAATATGTATTTTTCAACAGATTTAATTTTAAGATCCTCACTATATTGAAAATATCAACTTTAATATTTTTATACAGAAATATTGTCGACAACTTTATCCTTTTTGGTTCTTTTTAATAACAAATGATATATTGAGATCTCTTATTTAATTTCAGGTACTAGAACCACTTCTGGAGTTTTAAAAATTAGTTATATCATAGATCTTTTAAAGAGTACCCGCCTCCATAATATGATCATATAGATTTATTTGTCCCTTGCCATTTATAAATTTAATTTTTATTTGGAACCGAATAATTTACTTACAAGGCAAATTATCCTACTGGGATATTATTCTGAATTGGAGCACTTGCAGCTAATACAAATGATATTTAATAAATCTTTATAAACTAACAAATACGTTTGCATCATAATTAACTAATCTTTTGAACTTCATGTTCACGATATGAGGATCTAAAATATACCTAATGTATTTATTTATTTTAGCTGTTTTCTTCCCTTGATATTAGGAAAGCTATTAATTAAAATGCAATTTTTAACTAAAATTGTAATTGAGGAATTTTATGATCTTTATTGGCATAATGCATGTAAGTATTGCTTACATCAATTATATATCCATATATAAAAAAACACTATTGTTCTCATAAAAATATCTAGCAATTATTCGGAGGCATTAAATAAATATTTTTTCTAGACATTTGAGTATAAATATGTACAACGAGTTTATAACAATCATTTACCCGTGACATATGATCGCTAACATTATCAAGAAAATATCTTGATTGCATATTCTGGAAATTATGCACTTAATTTGAATAATCTCACAAACTGCGAGTTGTGAGTTGATAATAAACACACATGTGACTATTTTATCGATGCATCTTTCAAAAATTATAAAATATTTGAGTGGTTCACATGGTGAATAGTGGGTCCACGTATATTATCTTTATTCATTCCATAATGAAGGGAATTCAGTCCTTTTATTAACCAGTGATACTTTAGTAATATTTCTTGAAAACAAATAGATTATGAGAATTCCTTAAATTGAACTAAAAAAAACTTCTGGTTCTTTAATAAATATGCATGTATAAATTCTCAATAATTTATGTATTATAATTAATCTGGACTGATCAAACCGGTCATGTCAAATAATCAATTATTAATTAGTAAACTTTAGGTTTACTATTTTTATTATATCAATATTTATATCAATTGATAAATATCATGTTTCTTAATGTTAATATTAAATAGATAGTAAACTTCGTGTTTACTAATATTTGTGACAGTTAATAAATTTCATTTTTATTAGTATTTGTTTCAATTTTCAATTTTACTATAATCAATAAATTTCAGGTTTATTGATATTAATATCACATAATCAATAAATTTCATGTTTACTGATGTTAGTATAATTGGTAAATAATAAGTTACTAATATTTGTACAACAATTAGTAAACTTTAGATTACTAATATTTGTATCTATTAGTAAACTTTGAGTTTGCTAATATTTGTATCAAAATAAAATCAAATTATCTTTAAATATATATATATATATATATATATATATATTACTTATCTTATACAAAGTGAATCTCGAGTATTTTTTTATCAATTTCAAAATGATATTCATTTCAGCGAATATCTTTTAAAAATAAATTTCTTCAAGACATATTGGAGAAATAATATATTTTATAATAAATTATATGCGAGTAATTGCATCATAACTCTTCATGAGTCTTTAAATAATTATATTGCACATGATAAAAATATACATAGAGTAAATTGAAAACCAAAATATGGCTTTATATAAAATATATTCATCATATACATAATATAAGGATCAAAATATAATTAAGCAAGGATCAATTTGTAATTATGCAAAACAAATCACTAAAATCATGTTAATATCCAAAGCAAAATAAATGGCAATGAAAAATGCTATTCTCACCTTTTTTTTTTAATAATTTCGTATATTGAAATTTTTAAAATTTATTGTAAGATACAGTTACTCAACCCTTAAGCAATCTCATTAAATTATGAGAATTAAAATAATTCAAAACTTATGAATTAAATATACTTACCGTTTAATCTTGTAAATTATAATTCTTGATTCCTTCGAGTTGGTTTATCGTAAACCACCGATTTTCAATAATCAATAGAGGCTATCATGCTGACAACATGTTATAAATAAAAGTAAAATCAGAACAAAATATATAGAATAACGAGAAATATGATTTTTTTATTATATTATTATGTCTTTAAAACAATAATAATGTGAGTATTTATAAACACAAAACTTAATCTATATAAAAAACAAATAAATTTAAAAAATAAATTAATATAAAAAATAAATTAAATAATAAAAGAATTAACCAATATATAAAGTCATACTTACATATCACAACATACTTTTTTTGTTTTGATATTTTGTGCAAGTTAACAAAATTTTGTGGAGCCCACAAGCATAAATACCATTCGATCACAACATATACCACATGTCCATACGAACCAGACTACCACTCAAATTTTAAATATATGAAATAAAAATCTAAAAAATTTTATAAATAGAAAAGAGAAAATGCTAATTATTCATTTTCTTTTCTTTTTGTCACACCTTTGTTTTTAATATATATGAAATCTTCTTCTTTATCTCAAAAGTTTTTGAAGGTTTAGAACAAAATAAGTATATTATTAAGCCAAAATTTATGGTTAAATCCAATTGAGTTTAGTAAAACACAATAATCTCCAAATGACCATATGGAATACAGAACCCACTGATGGATAGCTGGGCGTAACTTAGGTAGTTCTGGTTCCCAAATCCTTTTATTTTTATGCAATTGAAGAATGAATTGAACCTTCTAATCAAATTAATTACTATAACACTCAATCAATCATATTCAAACATGGGTTTAATTTCAATTTCAAGTCAGTATTTAGTATTTACACAGGAAATTGTAGAAAAAAGAAGAGAGAGATCAGAAAACATATTATTTGAATGTGAGGGCATTACTGGCAGCAAAAACATGAGAAATATTTAAACTGCAAAGCGGATCCCTTTTCTTCGATTTCGCACTTATGGAATTAGGCCGCCGATGATTATATTCACACGACGCCCCGGTACAAGTACAGTATTTGAGAATAACCCAGATTCCAAAATTTAGATTCAAGAAGAATAGAAAATCTTATCTTAATTCGACAGCCATTAGAGTCAGGCGTGAGCTCTGTGTTGTGGAGAAGGCGCTTTTCCTTGCTCCTTTTATAGTGGGCTAAGTTCTCACATTAGGGCATCGCACGTTCCGTTCCATGTAGACCGAGTTTTTGGTTCATCATAATTTTAGTCAATGGTATTCAAATCCAACGGTTATCAATGAAGCTCTGAGTATCTGATCATAGGATTAAATGGCCTGCTTTTGTCCTAAAAATTAATTGTATATGTTAATGTCAATTAAAATGCTAATTTTTTTTTTCTGGATAAAGCATAATTGGCTCTTTGAATAATATTAAGAAACAAATTCAATGTATAAAATTGTAATTTAAATTCAATTCGATTATATATTGTATGATTCGTATTTGGGAATTTTTTTGAAAGTAGTGTATTTTTTAAAAAAAATTCCAAATTTGACGTTACAGTAAATATAATTACAAAAATAAGGTGATGGAAACCTACTTATACTAGAGTCGGTATCTGACATGTGGGCCTCACGCTGTTTGATTGGTAGTTGCCAGAAATCGGCTCCAAATGAAGCCGATTTTCGTCAGATGCAGGTCGGATACCGGCAGTAAATGATACCAATTTCTGGCATGTGTTAGCCCTCCGCCAGTGAATAGTACACATGCAAACACAATTTTTTTTAACTTAATCAATACATACATATGTTTAATAATTATTTTTTTAACATATAATCTTTTCATACTAGTTAAATAGACTACATACTATAAAAAAAAAATTAAGCCATAAAATATATCTACCATCAAGAAAATTAATAATTTATACATATAACTAAAGATATTAAAATTAATAATTTATACATATAAACTAAAGATATTTAATATCTTTATTTTATATGTATAAATTATTAATTTTCTTGATGGTAGATATATTTTATGGCTTTATTTTTTTTTATATTATGTAGTCTATTTAACTAGTATGAAAAGATTATATGTTAAAAAAAGAATAAATAATTATTAAACATATGTATGTATTGATTAAGTTAAAAAAATTGTGTTTGCATGTGTACTATTCACTAGCGGAGGGCTGACATATATCAGAAACCGGCACTATTTACTGTCGGTATTCGACCTGTGTCTGACAAAAACCCGCTTCATTTGGAGCCAATTTCTGGCAACTACTAGTTAAACAGCGTAGAGCCCATATGGTCAGATACCGGCTCTAGTACAAGCCGGTTTTCATCACCCTATTTTTGTAATTATGTTTACTGTAACACTAGATTTCGAATTTTCTTAAAAAAAAATACACTACTTTCAAAAGAACCCCTCGTATTTGCCCACCTATCTTATGATTTAATTTATTATTTATAATTCCATAACTCTTTTTATATGATATAAATATCAAAACAATTATTCATATATATTATATATATTCTTTATTTTTAATAATATCTTACAATATAATTTTATTTGTTTACAACTCATTTAAATTATGATTCAATCTGTTTGTTACCTATAAAATTTTAATTTGTTTAACTTTACCTATTTATTATTTTGTTTAACTAGCTATCAAGTCATAATTTGACTCAAATTTATCCAATCGACTCGTTTATTACAGGTACAACTAGCATCAACAACAAGAAATTGCTTGTCAATAATTAAAGCAAGCAAATTGAAGAAAAATACATACCACATTTATCGGTTAGTTTCATCCATAATTACTGAATTTGTGATCAATTTCATAACAATAATAAAAGAATTTTTTTTTATAAAAATCACTGAACTTCGTAAATATATACAACAAAATCACTTTAACCGAATTTCGGCAAAAGAGAAGCAAAAAAATTTTAGTACATAACTCAACCTCTTGAATAATGATGGATTTTTGTAACAGTATACTGACTCAGGTTTCCTATCTACGAAGGAGAATGGAGCAGAGATGATAACAAGACCTTCCTCAATTGGATTATAACTAGAAAACAGATTTGTGGTTCTGATAATCAATAAATCTCATTTTCCATCAATTGTACCCATTACTGACAAGAATATCAAACATTAAACAAAAATCTCAGCAAATTCACAAATGCAACTTGAAGAAACAACAACGCAAAATCATCACTACCCTTATAACATTTAACATATAATTTACACTGAAAATTGTAAGAAGCAAACGAGTACGATGATGCATTCAGGGTTTCCTCAGAAACAATGGATGAACTAAAAATTTCAATACAGATATAAAAGAGAATGGAAAAGAGTTAAAATGAATAGAATTGAGAGTAGAACCAGATTCGATGCAGATTGATAGAAAAGAAGGAGATCCGGAAAGCGGAGAAACAAAAACAGTGAGGAAATCTGTTCTCCTGTCTTACAGTCGCTAGAGTGAGGAGAGGTTTGCTTTTGGCTACTGAAGAGTTGCGTGTTAGATTTTCATTGTTGCTGTCACTCGTGGGACCGAGCCACTGCTTATGAAAATAGCTGAGTTTTATGGTTATTGCGTAATTGCTTGTGTGGGCTTTGGTCCAATCCAGTGAACTATTACATTTGTATGTAGTTCGCTTGGAGGAACTTGGACCTACCTAAATAGCCCATATATAATTTAAGACAAGTAATCAATTTCACCCCCCAAAAAACAAATTATAAGACAAAATTTTAAAAAATCAAAGTTAAACCATTTATGCTCGATAAAACATTTCTTCTATTTTTACAGTCCTACTTCAAGATTTGATGGTGATTGCTATGGATGATCTTAGATGGATGCAAGGGCAACCTGAAGTTCCCTCAACTTTTTCAATTATAATGTCAGGAAGATGACAAATACTAAAACCAGTGTACAAAAGCCAGTAAGGGAAACTAATTCTGAGCAACCAGTCACAACATTCATTCTCAGTCCCTCAAATTAAAAATAAAACATAGAAGGCAAGTCCAACGCAGAAAAACTCACGCTGCTGCAGAATCCTTGACCGATTCACGCCAGGCATACTCCCTTGCTCCATCTTTGTCAACAATCTTTATAACAAAGTTAGGTGGTGCCACAGCCAACCTGGACCGGATCTCCATTATACATTTATCAACCAAATCAATTGCTTCTTCAACTGACATTCCACTACGGTAGTGCCTGTCCATCGTGGCAAGAGAAAAATAGGACCCGTAGCCAAATGCCCCCTTATCAACCTTGTGAAGGGTAGCAATATAGTCAATGTAGTAGAGAGAAGGGCCAGTCTCGTTGTCGTACCCAGCAAGAAGGATATTCACAAAGTACGGGTTCTGAAAATATTCATTAGAATTTTTTGATCAAAGAAAATGAATTAATTTGAGCAAATACTCGATAGATATACAGTGGAAGACAAAGTCAATGCTGCTAATCTGCTAGCAGCTTTTTGTGGTTGTTCTTGAGTGCAGAAGGCAAAAAGACCCATGCTTCCCAAATAACTATTCAAATAAACAAGCTAAAACTATATAAAACCCATACTACCAGTAAAGATAGAGAGCAGTACCTCTCTCTGTACTTTTCTTTATCTATATTTTGTTTCATTTTTCTAGATCCACCTTTTTGGTTTTTGGAACTCACTTCAGGAGGGGGAACCAAACATCGGTGCTAACTTACTTATAATTTTACATAATCTACATTATGATGTAGATTATTCAAATATCATACAAAAACAAAATCTTTCATCTTATAATATTTAAAGATTTAGATAGTAGCGTTATAGTTTTGTCTCACTCAATAGAAGTAATCAATCATAAAGTATAGACAAGCAAGATTAAACTTATCAATGAGGCTTTTGAAAATAATTTTAAATTATACTAAACTATTTACAAATATGATATTTACAGATTAAACTATGCTGGTTTACAATATTTGGTTCCTCATTTGATTAGAGCTGATAAACTTGTCAAGTTATTAGACTATTATATTTTGGTATTAGTAGCCATTCTTTACAAGGGAATTAATAATGACAAGGTACAGACCCAGATGGGGGGATCTATGTATTAATTGGTGAAAGTGGACATGAAATGATTAATTGATTGAGATCATAACTAATGAAACTACTAATATAACCAATTACTAGCATCATATAAATAATCAATAATGAGCAAGCCAATATGTTCAAACCAACATTACAGCTTGCCTTAGTTCTCATCTCCATTACCCAATCATTGCATGTTGGTATGTCAATTCTGAGGTTAAAGATAATAAGAAAATACATTTTAGCTACAATTGCCACCCACTGAATACTTTAATTCATCCTGGGGCAATTAAAAGAAATCGAGCGCACACAAATGAAATAAATTATCAAGATACTCACGCCAGTAACACTAATTTAGTCACAACACCAAGCAGTAAGCAATCAATCTAACACACAACATCCGTCAATTCAATAGCTACATAAACGAATTAAAGACCCTAGCATCTTTCCAAGCAGAAAATTTCGCAACAAAAGAAGCATGCTCAATGCAAAATACCCAAACCCTAGTTACTCAGATCTACAATGCAAAATAAAGATAAACCAAAATTACCTTTCTCAATGCCGTAGCTAACTCCCCTCGAGTGAAGTTTGCAGCAGCAGCAGTGGTCAAAGGAATTCCATTGCGAAACTGATACAACTCCACGTTCTTCTGTATGTACTCCGTAAATTGAACTCTGCAACCAATCTCAAAAATTTCAAATCCGTAATCATAAGGGAGTAAAATAATGATCATGGGCATACCTGTCGCCAGGCTCGCCGTTAGCGGCCACAAGCTTGTGGGAGTCTAAGATCATGATCTTGTCTTCATTGGACTTGTGTAAAAGGATGCTCTGTGTGGCCGACGTATCCGCCGCTAGGATTGCGAAACCGTTGCCTACTAGTCCAAATGTGCACTCCATCTTTGTTGATATGTGTGGTTATGCAGTTTATGCTTTCTGTGTTTGTGATTTACATGAGCTTCTGCAATTTGATTTCGGGTTTGGTTACTGAAGAAGATATGTTCTCTCCTTGAGGAACAAGTCAGGGAAATAAAAAGGCCGAGAAAAAGACAGGGAATTTTGATTAACCGAAAAAATATTAGAAATTTTAAGTTAACTAAATTTTCAATTTAAAGTTATGGTTATTATTTAAAAAAAATTGTTAAATCTAATCGATTTATATATATATTATATATTATATTTAATTTTTAAAATATTTTTTTAATTTATAAATATTATGATATATAATTTTTTAAAATATTATTATAATATATATTTTTAATAAATAAAAATAAAAATAATCTTTTCATTACAATTATTTATTTATTTTATGTACAAAATTAACATTCTATATTTCTATTATCTTTTTATTACAATTACTTATTCATTTTGTGTGCATAATTAGAAATTTATTGTTAATTTTATAGTGAAATATTCAATTTTTATAATAAATTATGGATTTTTTTTATTTCTTTTAATGGACATTATATTTGATTTATATTTTATATTTTTGCAGTATTTTTAACTATTAAAAATAATATTATAAACAATTTATTAAATTTATATATTAAAATTTTTTAATGGTTAATAGTAAACCAATAAAAGAAATTAGTTAAAAATTGAAATCGATCAAATAATTAATCAAAATTAATAAAATGATTAATATTAATGGACCGATTAAACCGATCGATGCTCAACTCTAAAGGGCATTTTAATTTTTTTCTTTTTCTTTTCTTTTTCCCAACGTTATTAAGGAAAACAGTCCGATTTTTATCAAGTTCATTAACAAAAGAGAATGCTTACCAAAAGGCCAAAACTCAGTCTTCTTCTTCCTAGAGCTCAGACTTCTCCCTTGTCAAAATTTGTTCATCTGGTAGACATGCGAAAGAGGGACAAAAGCATTAAAGTAAACAAATGTTTCGAATTCTACAACAAATTAACACAACTCGAGGGAAAGAAATAGAAAAGAAATCGGATTCGAGGATAAAAAGATGATATAAGGTTAGAAACTTACCTTAGGAAAACCCAGCCCGGGCGAACCAGCCTGACCCAGGCCCATAGAAAGAGGTCCGAAAATGCCAAAATGCCACTTCTTCTTTTTCTTTCCTTCCCATCAAGGCAGGGGTAATCTGGTCACTGGAATAATTAGGAGTTAGGACAGCTGATAGTTTAAGGCCTGTATAAAATTTAAACAAAAAGATTTTAATTTTGGATTTAATAATTAAAATTGATATTTGTTAATGATTTTAGCCTCATGACATAAATTGGTGAAGTATACCAATTAATCTAATTTGATTAAGGGTTAGCTAAATTTAACTATTAGCATAATTAAACGAATTTTTATTAAAGAACTTAACTGAATTCAAATAAAATTTAGCCAAATCTAATCAACATAATTAAATTTACATATATTCCTATCAGTAATGATGATGGACAGCAGGCCTATCGCCAGGCTCCCCGCTAGCGATGATGAGCTTGTGAGAATCGATAACCATGATTTTGTCTTCCTGCAACTTTAACAATTTTATTCGTGTGTGTTAAGCTCGCATGCATCTTAATTTTGTGCGTTTGATGTTGATTTTCCAACAAGACTTACCAAAGATTTTTGTCTCGCCTTAATTAGCTAGGATAGCAGGGATGTTCAAATATATATTAGATAGATTACAACTAATTTTTCGTCCAACCCATTTAAACTTTTAAATATATTAAATTTAATCTAAATTAGTTGGATTATAAATTAAATTTTTTTATATTAAATTGATTAGTTTATGTTGAATTAGTTAAATTATATTAATTATTTATATTATATTATATTATAAACATATAAATTATTCATATTTATATATTTTTAAATATAAAGCATTATTTTTTAAAAATATTTTTTTAAATACCACATGCATATTTTATTTTTTTATAAAAAAAGAATTTCAAAAACAACAACAACAAAAATAATAGTGCCTTGAAATTTATAATTACATATAAATTTGTAAACTATGAAATTAATTATAAGGTGAAAATTGTACAAATTTTCATAAGAGATGGTATATATTTATAATTAGTCCAAATGCTGTACCTAACAAATTGTATAGTATTTGCTTATAGAGGCTTTTTACATCCTTGTTGCTCCTCTACTCTAAATTTAAAAGGCATAGTTAATTTTGAGATTAGTTTTGAGTTTTCTAAAATACAGTATTTCAAAGTTGGATTTCAGTATTTATGTTATCTGCTTATAAGATTGACAATCTTTAAAACCTAAATTTTGAATTTCCTTTTATATGTATATAATAACATGAGCAAACTAAAATTTATTTTGTTTGGATGTTAAGTAATTTTATTCCATTATTTCTTACTGATCGATTAAGTCAGTGATCTATTAATATTTTTTTTTTAAATAAAGACCATTAACAAAAGGTTAAAATATGATGTCCCAATATTCGGTAATTTAGTGTATACCAATGAAAAATTACTCATAATTATAAATTTAATAATATTTAATTTTAAATTAATTGATAGTGTAATTTAAAAAAAAAAAGCGTGAGCAGGATATATATCTTAAAGACAAAAGATAAAAAAAAAAATGTCCCGAATAAGTTAACCTAGTGTCCAGAATTTATCATACAACATTTATAGAAAAAAAAGTTTAAATATGATTTTTTCCAAGTCAAAGAAAAAGTTGCTCATTTAATATCAAAAGATGAAATATTATTTCGGCAAATTTGGATTTAGGCTGTTAAAAATAATAGGTTAAATGGTTGAGTTATAAAATAACCTGTAATTCATCTATGTTTTTTTAAAATTTTAAAATGGTTTTTATGGATTAGATTGAATGGAATGGATGGCTTGAGTTGGATGGATTGAATGGCTTGCATCATTTTTGAACAAGCCTAGAGGATAGCGTTCCAAACAAATAATGAAAGAATGTTGTAAGGATCACATAGGGAAATCCATCCATCGCCAATTAGTGATGGTGATTTTTCTAGCAAAATATCTTGTTAAGCTTCGACAAGAACCAAATTCCTTGCAAACTATTTGCAAGGATTGGAACCATAACTAAAATATTTCTCTTGCAAATTTATTGCTAACAAGGGATTTATTTGTTTTAGATTCCTTGCAATTTGACAATTTTCTTATAATATATATTTCACACATTTTGAATTATGTTTTTTTTTAAATAAAGATATATATATATATAATCATGAGAAACCACCAATCTATTGGTTTTAAAATTTATACCATACTAAACCATAATGTGAAATCTCTAACCATAATCCATAAAACCGGTTTAAAACATATATAGTTACAAGCATTTATGATATTCTTTTGATGTCAAATTTTTTGTACAAGGAAGTGGGCTAAGGTTGAAATTTATAATACGTACACTACCTAAGTACCTGTCTAACAAGTTTTTTGGAATCGAGATCATTCAAACATATGTGCACATATAATGTATATATGAAACAATTAAACAATTTCAAAGGTCAAATCGAAGGAGTTTTCTAATACGTGAAAAAAGAGTATGCGCTGATTAGTGAAAGACCAAAAATAATTGGGTGGGGGGGTAATTGTCCAAGTAAAAGTCATTGTGGTTTTATTCAATTTTGTATTTGTTGTTGCCCTCTTGGCGACGAACTAAGGCCAGAAGATCCTCGTCCTTTTTTAAAAATGGCAATGAGAGAATTTTTAGTAACTCAATTATTAATTTTATTTATGAAAGGCCCTACATGCATGTATATTATCATCAAGTGGAGACCATATATGAAGTCCACCATCTCGGCTTTATTCATTCACACAAGTGGCTATAAACCTAGATGCTATCCTATATGCCTAGGATTCAACATTCTTTATTTTATTTTTTTCTTCTTATAGGAATTTCTTTTTATATATTTTTTTTACATTTTTAGTGAACTATCCTAATCAATCCCGTACTAAAAAAAATATTTTTAAATTAAATTATACTCAAATTAATTTTTACTCAAAATACTATCAGACACAATTATGAAGATCTTTTCCAATAAAATTTATCGCATCCACAAGAATTATAATCCGAAATCACTTGCTTAAGTGATCAGATATTCTTTTATCCAGATCAACTATATAGCATCTAAAATTTACTTATTTTATTAATTTAAATTTATATCAAATAAATTTATAAAATAGATAAAATATTTTATAATATTTAAAAACGCTCCATTTTTAAAATTTTTAATTAAAAAAAGTTCAAAACATCTTAGAACTTTTTATGTTATTCAATCTTTGTGTTTTGTATTTTAATTATTTATTAATTATTTTCTTCTATCAATTAATCATTAATTCACACAAGGGCGGTGCATGGCATAGTGCATGCCATAAGCGGCATGCATATATATTATCTTATTTTATTTTTATATTGTCCTCTTTTGTCAATAATTTTCCCAGCCAAAGAAATAAATAAGCTGTGGGATCTAATGGTGAAGATTATAAGAACCCGCATTTTCTTTTTTTATTTCCATATGGAAGAAAAATTTTAAACCCTAACTAACCTACGTAGATGTAATAGCTAAAAATAATATATATTTTAAATATTATTTATTTTTTATTTATAAATATATATCCAAACATAGAATGGTAATTTGGTGTGTGCGATCATTTGAACCGTTCAATTGATAGTACGCGATCAAGCGGTTCAAATGTACTCACAATCCATCACACCCCTCCAAAATTAATTCTATTTGTACCGGACATCAAATTCTTCTAGGCGAATTGTCCATTCGGTTATCCTCCCTAATGCCTCTGGCTTTTGCATTACCTTCTTGAGTAGAGTGTTGGTCCCAACCACTACTGTATGTGCTTGAAAATAAAGTCGGAGTTTTACTGCAAAATTGACAAGGGCTAGAGCCAATTGTTTAAGGATTGGATACTTTAGCTCGACTTCTCAGAGGACCTTACTAGTGTAGTAAGTGAGGAACTGCTCGGTGTTCTCTTCTCTGATTAGAACTGATACTACTGCCCCTTCCGAAATTGACAGATAAATGAACAAGTTCTCGTCTGTTTGAGGTTAACTTAGTAGTAGGGGAGAACTTAAGAACTCTTTGAGTGCTTCGAAGGCGGACTGACATTTCAAACTCAACTCAAAATTCTTCAAATTCTTCAAGGACTTGTAAAACGGGAGACACCACCTCAATGAGCAAGAGATTAACCTTTCGAGTGTCGTAATCTTTCCATTCAAAATTTGCACCTCCCTAATCAATTTTTGGCGGTTCCATTTTTACGATGGCTTCAATTTTGGCTGGGTTAGCTTTCATTTCCCTTTTTGAGATTATGAAGCCAAAGAACTTACCAAATTGGACTCCAAACACACATTTCTTCGAATTTAATTTGAGGCTGAACTTTCTAAGGGTAGAAAACGTCTCATCAAGTTCCTTGGGCAAATCACCCGCAGTTCTACTTTTGATTATCATGTCATCTACATACACATTCATATTCCAACCTATCTGTCCAGCGAATAACTTATTCATCAGCTTCTGGTATATGGCTCCTGCATTTTTTAGACCGTAGCAGTATGTTACCCTATGGGTGATAAATGTTGTCTTTTTCTTGTCTTCTGGGTTCATCAGGATCTAGTGATAGCCTGCTGAAGCATCTAAGAAGGAGTACTCTTTAAATTCGGACATTGAGTCCACCAATATGTCTATGTTATGCAGTGAATAATTGTCTTTGGTCATGCTTTATTCAGATTTATGAAGTCTACGCACATTCTCCATTTCCTATTAGCCTTCTTTACTAGGACTATTAACACTTTTCTTATGAACCCATTTATTAGCAAAGTGTTCATCTCTTCGTTTATCACTATCTACTGCTCTAGCGTGTGATTGCACTTTTTCTTCTTGATTTGTTTGCAATTTGGTTGTATGTTCAGTGAGTGAGAAATGACATTTGGTGAGATGCTAGTGATATCTGACGGCTTCCAAAGGAACACATATGCGTATGTCTCAAGTACGGCCAATAAAGATTTTACTTTCGAACTATGCTTTTTCGAGGTTATCTTTACTGTCTTCCCTGGTAATAACTCTATTTCCTATAACAAATCAACTGATTCGGTTTTACAAGAAGTGTCGGTTGGGACATCTATTATATCCACTGAGAGCGCTTATTTTGCCTCTTTTAACATAGTGACATAGGTCTCGCTTGCTAGGTTCTGGTTCCTTCAAAGTACGATTATCCCTTCTGGTGCCAATATTTTCATAATCAACTTCTGCATAGAAATGTAAACGTTTACTGTGGTCAACAGAGGTCAGCTGAAAATTACATTATAAGATAGGGCCATATTAATTACCATAAAACATGACATACATGACCTAACTGCTTCTGCATAGAAATGTAAGCATTTACTGTGGCCAACAAAGTTCGGCCAAAAATTACATTATAAGATAAAGCCATATTTATTACCATAAAATATGACATACATGACCTAACTGTTGAGTCGTCTCCCAGTTGTAAACCTAATTTAATCGAGCCTTTGACCTTGATGGGTTATCCCGAAATACCAATCAATGAGACCGTAACTTTTTTTTATCGGGTTTGACATTCTCAGTGCTTTGTAGGCTTGCAAGGTGATGAGGTTTACCGCACTGCCCGTGTCCACCAGGATCCTTTACACCAAAAAGTCTTCGATTATTGCTTTGATTACCAGTGTGTCGTTATGCGATTGTCAAACATGCTCCCATCTTTACTCAAAAATTGGATGATGTCTGTTGGGGCAGGCGGGCTAGATCAGAGCAAGAAAACCTCATTTGCCTTCCTCTTTTTTGAGACACTAAACACGTTGTAATGTTTTCCTTCTGCAATCACATGTATTACTCATGCTGGAGCTTTTTTAATGCTATTGCCTTCTCTTCTGTCGGGCTGCCTTAAGGGGGATTGCCTCTCTTTAGTTTTACTTCCTTTAATGAACTGCTTTAATCCGCCCTTCTTGATCTGGTATTCAATCTCTCACTTGAGGTGTCTGCAGTTATTGGTTTCGTGACCTTTATCTCTATGAAAAGCATAATATAGAGCTTGGTCTTTGCTCAAGCCCTCCCTCGTGGGTTTCAGCCACTGTACCTCTAAATTTTTCTTTATCCATGATAGAATTTGCATTGGGGAGGTATTTAACTTAGTAAACTGCTCATCTTTTCAATTATTCGAATATGGCTTCGAAACCATATATGACCTGTTTGTCCCTCTCATGGCTCGAGAATCACTCATCGACGAGCTCCCCTTCTCCCGTCTTGCTCCTCGGGAATTATCACTATCTTTCTCCTACTCGTTGTACTTTAACCATTTGGCCTTATCTATTTGAGTGTATTTGTGAGATCTGTTCATGAGCTCGGTGAAATCATAAGGGGGATTCTTGCTTAAGAAATTGTTGAAGTCTTGACACCTGGTATTTTGACTGAGAGCATTGATTGCAACCTCCAAATTTAAATTCTGGATGTCCATTGTGATCATATTGAATCTGTCCATAAAATTGTGAGCATGGCCCCTGCACAAGGATGACACGCATAAATCGAGAAATGGTTTAAATTTTTATTATGATATCCCACATCGGTTGGAGTGGAGAACGAAGCATGCCTTATAAGCATGTGGATACCTCTCCCTGGTAGACTTGTTTTGGGGGTAACCTCAAGAACAAAACCGTGAGGGGGCGGATCCGGCATGTTCTCAAAAGCAGACATGTGGACGTCGATTCCCAAAGCGGACAATATCTACCAGCAGCGATCCGGGGCTGTTACAATATCGGTTGGAGTGGAGAACGAAGCATGCCTTATAAGCATGTGGATACCTCTCCCTGGTAGACGCGTTTTGGGGGTAACCTCAAGAACAAAACCGTGAGGGGGCGGATCTGACATGTTCTCAAAAGCAGACATGTGGACGTCGATTCCCAAAGCGGACAATATCTACCAGCGGCGATCCGGGACTGTTACAATAATTGTGATATCCCACATCAGTTGGAGTGGAGAACGAAGCATGCCTTATAAGCATGTGGATACCTCTCCCTGGTAGACGCGTTTTGGGGGTAACCTCAAGAGCAAAACCGTGAGGGGGCGGATCTGACATGTTGTCAAAAGCAGACATGTGGACGTCGATTCCCAAAGTGGACAATATCTACCAGCGGCGATCCGGGGCTATTACAATATCAGTTGGAGTGGAGAACGAAGCATGGCTTATAAGCATGTGAATACCTTTCCCTGGTATATGCATTTTGGGGGTAACCTCAAGAATAAAATCGTGAGGGGGCGGATCCGGCATGTTTTCAAAAGCAGACATGTGGACGTCGATTTCCAAAGCGGACAATATCTACCAGCGACGATCTGGGGCTGTTACAATTGGTATTAGAGCCGATGCCGGATCGGTGTGCCAGCGAGGACGCTGGGTCCTAATGGTGGTGGATTGTGATATCCCACATCGATTGGAGTGGAGAACTAAGCATGTCTTATAAGCATGTGGATACCTCTCCTTGGTAGATACGTTTTGGGGATAACCTCAAGAGCAAAATCGTGAGGGGGCGAATCCGGCATGTTCTCAAAAGCAGACATGTGGACGTCGATTTCCAAAGCGGACAATATCTACCAGCGGCGATCGGGAGCTGTTACAATTGGTATCAGAGCCGGTGCTGGATCGGTATGCCAGCGAGGACGCTGGGCCCTAAGGGGGGTGGATTGTGATATCCTACATCGATTGGAGTGAAGAACGAAGCATGCCTTATAAGCATATGGATACCTCTCCCTGGTAGACGCATTTTAGGGGTAACCTCAAGAGCAAAACCGTGAGGGGGCGGATCCGGCATGTTCTCAAAAGCAGACATGTGGACGTCGATTCCCAAAGCGGACAACATCTATCAGCGGCGATCCGGAACTGTTACAAGATACTATTTTCATTTTTTTAACTTTTCATTTTTATTATTTTTACAAAATATAAAAAATATTAATTAGATGTAAATTTAATATTAAATTATGTAATTTGACTTAATATTAAATTTAATATTAAATTAAAAAAATTAATTAGATTTAAATTTAGTGTGTATATATATATATATATATATATATTAATTAGGTCTAAATTTAATATAAAATTTGATTTTTTTAAAAAAAATCACATATAAGAAAATGAAAAGAGTAATAGATTATTATTTATAATTCTTTATTAATTAAGTTTATAATTTTTTACTAATTAGTTCTAAATTATCAGTCCATTAGGTTAATAATTCTTTATTCTTTATAATTTTTTATAAACATACGCACTAAAACTAATAAATGAAGAATAAATTGATGATATATATAGAGGATTTGAGATGGAGAAGGACAATATATTTAATACAATGATACAATTTATTATGCAATATTATTTCTATAAATAGCCAAATGAATTCAACATTTATGGGCATGTCAAAAGAACAAGACTCTAAATTATTGTTTTGTTGGTATAATGCAGAATGTGGAGTTCATGCACTCTTTGAATGTTGAATCGATAGGTTACATCATCATTATTATGCTCCGTTGAAGATATACAATATAATAATGTCCAAGGAAAGTAACAGTCGCATATTACCGGGGAAAAGTAACTCAATTTGCTACTCTTTACATTATATTCAATCCAACTATACATGGCCCTGTGCCTCGAGGAAGAGTAAGGCGGCCACATTTTTCTTTATGGATACAGAAATTGTCAGGTCGCGTTAAATAATGCAGCGTCTGGCTGCGTTTTGCCATTTTGGCATTATAATTCAGCAAAACTCTGCATTTTTATAAAAAAAATATCAATCTCTAATTTTTTTTTTTGATAAATACCATTTTTTTAATTTTTTTAAAAAGACATTATTTAAAAAAAATTCTCAGTATTCAGCGTCTAAAATTTATTTATTTTATTCATTTAAAATTATATGAATAGATAAATGAAATAGATAAAATATTTTATAGTATTTAAAAATGCTCTATTTTTAAAATTTAAATTTAAAGTTTTTAGTTAAAAAAAGTTCAAAACATCTTAGAGCTTTTTATGTTATTCAAACTTTGTGTTTAGTATTTTAATTAATTATTAATTATTTTCTTTTTAGACTATTCATACATAATTTTTCATCTTCATCTCTTCATCCTAAATTCGTCCCTCGGACTTTCTCGTACATGATGCAGCACATATATGATTTTAGCGAATCATAAAAGGCAAAAGTTGATTACTAAATTTTATCTAAAAATAAGCAAAAGAATCTAAGCAATAAAATGGATAAATATAAATCATCTGAATGCGTATTAAATGTAGTACTGATCATTTGACATACAGATCGATGGTACCACTAGAAGGATGCTATCAAAATGTTTTTTTTTTGCATTAACATTATTTACGTTTTTATTTTTAAAAATAAGCAATTTAACCGATATATACAAATTTTTTAATGATTAACCAATAAATCGATTAGAAAAAATTAGTTAAAAATTAAAATTATTATAACTGTTAATTAAAATTAATACACTGACTAATAAAATTATTAATAGACCTGTTAACGGATCCATTTTCACCTCTAATAGGGCTCTCACTCAGTGTTAAATTTCCAAATTGTATTTGATTTCCTTTATGTTTTTATATTTATGATATTTATTACTTCAATCTAAATTTTATATTATCAAATTATTAGTTTAATATTTTTTTTATTTTTTGATTTAAATATTAAGGTAGTCTTTTAATAATATTCTTTCCGACTTAGAAATTATCACTAAAAAATGACTTAGGAATGTACTGTTTATCATAATATGCACAAAGTATGAGTAAGTATTTAATGAATTATAATACGAAATATGCAACAAGTTGACACGCCACCAGAGTGAACAATGTTTCAGAAACAGCAGAGAACGCAATTACAAGGCCGATCGCGTGTTATAATTAAGATTTAAGAGTGATTGATCCTAGGATGGAATTGATTCCATTCGGGGAGTTTCTTGTCCTTCATCTTTGATTTTGGATTAGTAGAATACAGTTCGAACCCTTAGGCACGGTATAATTTATTAATATATTATTCTTTAGAAAATAATGTTTGAAAGTATAATTTTTCTCATGATATTGTATTCTATTATTTTAATCCATGATTCTTAAATCATGGTATTATTCAATTTTGAGAATCGCCAATTTAGTAATTTTGCATGATTTTTATTATTTATTTTTACTATTCTAATTTTATTAATTTTACTTTTTACTATAATTAATTTTACTAATATTTATTATGATAATTTAGAATTAATATTTATTAGTATGTTATGTATGATAATTTAGAACTAATATTATAAAATCACATATTATCGTACAGTTTTTTCAAATATTATATTGTTAAAATCATATAGTACCATATTATACTATACTATATAGTATATTAATAAATTATAGACTACCATCAATTAAACGGATTCTAAACTTCAGTATCTTTTAATATTAAATATTAAAAAACAATTTCAAAAACTAGCCAGCCAATCATATGTTATCGTCTTCTACCTAATGAGCAAACCTTTTTTTATCATACATGGAACGGAACCCATCAAATTTTTTTTAACCAACAAACCTTAGTTTGTATTTATATGCTAGACTAAATATACAAAAATACCCTTGATATTTTAAAAAAATAATATTGTCTTTAATACATAATTACGTGCAATGTTATATTTAAAATTATAAAAATAATACAATTTTATTTTTTAAATAATAAAACTATTAATTTGATGTCATTTCGTTAAAATGGTATAATATACCAATATCAACAGTCAAAAGACGAAATACGATCAATTGACGGTTCTATTATTTTAAAGATAAAATTGTATTATTTTAATAATTTTAGTGATAACATTACATGTAATTAAATATTATGAGTAAAACTGCTCTTTTTAATAAATATTAAGAATATTTTTTCACATTAAGCCTATATTCTAATAATAATATTCTATATGTCAGCATTTAAACAAATCATAAATACAATTTCCACAACTTTATTTCTTAGGCTAAAACTTTTTGGATTGAAAATTAAAATATATAATTACTACGTTGAACGATAATTTAAAAAAAATAAGTATATAATTGACTTA